>VZTU01023518.1:0-12115 GCA_013400835.1 Zapornia atra
CAACCAAGGTTAAACAACCACAAATATCTTCCTCCGTGGCATAGACAGTGATATTGAGTGCATCCTCAGTAGGTTTACAGATGACACCCAGATGAGTGGTGAAGTTGACACACCTGAGGGACATGATGCAATGCAGAGGGACCTGGATACGCTTGAGAAGTGGGTCTATGTAAGCCTCATAAGGTTCAACAAGGTTAAGTGCAAGGTCCTGCACCTGCATCATACCAACCCCAGAAGCAATACCAGCTGGGGGATGAAGGGATTGAAAGCAGCATGTGCAGAAGGACTTGGGGGTGCTGGTGGGTGAAAAAAACTGGACATGAGGTGACAATGTACACTTGAAGCCCAGACAGCCACCTTTACCCTGGGCAGCATCAAAACAAGCATGGCCAGCAGGTTGAGGGAGGTGAACCTCGTCTACTCTGTCCAGGTGAAACCCTGCCTGCAGTATTGCATTCAGCTCTGGGGTCCTCAGTATGGGAAAGATGTGGAGCAGGTCCAGAGGAAGGCCACAGAAATGATCAGAGGGCCGGAACACTTCTCCTGTAAGGTAAGGCTGAGAGAACTGGGGAGGAGAGAAGGCTCTGGGGAGACCTTATTGTGGTGTTTTAGTTCATAAGAAAGGCTTAGAAGAAAGATGGGACATACTTTTTAATAGGGCCTTTAGGAAAAACTTCAGGGTAACATCCACTTCACTTGATAATTGAAAACAAAAAGTTATCTCCATTCCATGTTAATAATTGAAAAAAAATAAGCATCCATATAATGGAAAAAAAAACCCCAAGCCCATGCACAAATTCACATGCAAACAACCAGACCTGCAAAACTGTGCGAAGGTGCAGCATTAAAGCTTCCTAGGAAACTTTTAGGAGCCTATGCTCCTCAAGGGTTCATAACATTATACAGTGATGGACTGCTGAAATAATATTTGCATAATATCCAACTTAGCCCTTGCAACAGGCATATGGCTAGCTGATTCCAGAAAGTGCTGACATCATGGGCGCTCTCCTGAGGATATTACAGGTAGGTATCTCCAGGTATATAACTCTATAGTTCGGTCATTAATAAAAACTAATAAACCAAGTTATAACAATGGATATGTCTGCAATATCTTCACAGAAATGCATTAATAATATATAGAACTGCTAGCTTCATTATAGAAATCTGGTACTTGTAAAGAATTTTAGGGAAATGTTAGCAGGTGAGAAGTAACATTTACATGAAAAGATATTTGAGGGCTGCCATACAGATGTTTGAAAATAAAGGTTTACAGAGTGCAAGTATTATCATTACAATTTCTACATATCAAGAATCATAAAACCAACTGTATAGAAACTAAATGCAAATTGACTTGGTCCAAAAGGGCTTTTTTATCATGTTACTGACATTTTTGCTTATGGAGTGGTATTGCCTGTTTAGGGGTATGGAAATTTGTGTGCATCTATGTCTTGGTATACATAAAGTAGTATTACATGAAAGCCAAATTTGTATGTAGTGGACCAACAGATGACTCTATAGATATTGTGTGCATCCACAACAATGTGTTTCAGACACATTTTATGTTTCAATTTCTCTAATGTTTTAACAATAAACCCACAATATACATGGTTGGAGTTATTAAGAAGTGCATTTTCCAAATTTTCATATACAATTTCTCTTCTCTATGCTGCAGTTTCCTTCCTCAAGACTGTGTCTTATAAAAAGTGCACTTTGTTTGATTATTTTTTCCCTGCTAATAGTTGAATGAATTATATTCTCAGGTGGCCCAATTATAACTGTTGCCTGTAGCCATAACAAAATTAAAGATTTCTGGAAACGTTTTCTGTGAAGTGCACTTGATCAGCTAAGGCAGACATATTCCACAGAGTTTCAGTGACTGCCCTCATGCCCAGGGGCAGAACCTTTGTTTAGGACTTTAATAAAATAACAGCACTACCAATATTAGCACAATATCCTATAGTCCAAATAAAGTCCCTTATGATTTCAGCAAAGAATGTATTTTGACTTAATGGAGGCTGTTACTAAAAGGAAAAAAAAAAAAAAAAAGAGAGGGGGAAAAAAAAGCACACATGCATGAATATACACTGTATCTGTAGACTCATAAATAATTATATTGACAAGTACAGTCTCATGTACTATTATTATCATGACATTCAACAACTTCATTGTGTTAAATTTTAGCAATTAATTTCCCACTTGTATTTCGAAATGGGGAGGAGAGGGTAAACAGAAATAGCTGTAATCTTTTCTGCCATGTACAGGGAAAGAATCCACAAACCCTCTAATACTCAAAGGTAGCACTTCTGGAAGGGTTTTGGAAGAATGAACGAGGTTACTTGTGGAATGTAGCCCCTCTACAGTTCTCTGCTTAAATCTCGGAAGAAAGGTAGAGTCCTAGAGGGATGAAATTCATTGTTGTGGTTGTTTACACAGGTGATGCTATTGCCTCAAAGTGACAGTACCTGTACAGTTGCTGGAGTCACTGTGTTACTGCAAGCCAGCAGAATAATCCGTTTCAGGTGCCTGAGTTTGCATAGCTTTCCAGCTGGGCCATCATTTCAGGGCTCGCTGTCCTAATGATTACTGCTGACACGATGTTGAATATTAAAGCGATAAAGATTTCACTCTCAATGCCCTTTCCTTATTGTAAGGGTTTACTTTTCTGTTAAATCACAGAAACCATTCTACAGGAGTCTTTTAATTCGGGTGGCTGGTTGGTTTGCTAATTTTGTTAATTGCAATCAATCAGATTAATTTCTTCTAGACTCCACCTGTAGAAGAGTTCAAGGTAAAAATGTTACCAGTTCATAAGTATTTAAAATCTATGATGAAACTCTGTGTGTTGCTTTGTTCTTACTTATAAAAACTGCAGTTAATAAAGGCCCATATGCAGTGAAATGACAGTGTTTATTTATATAGTGATAAATATTCTTTCAAATTACTTTCTGTCTGTTGAATTAATAGGACCGAATATTTTCCTTCCTGTTCTGCTACATTAACAATAATTTGCGCACATTATTGTAATACCTGTCAAAATGATAGCCTGTACAATTAACAGAGAAATCATTCTCAAAAATTTGCTAGCTGTCAGAAATGACTGGAAGTTCCAGGGGACAGTGCTTCTAAAAGTTTGTTTTTTTTTTTTTTNTTTTTTTTTTTTTTTTTTTTTGTATAATCATAAAATAGATTCTTACTTCACATTGCATTTTTCCTTAATAGTTGGCCATATCCTGATTTTGAACTATTGATCAGGCCCATCATCCTAATGCAGTATGACATTATCAGGTTGTTTCTTTTTAAAAACAAGGACAGACTCATTAACTCAGGAAGATTCCAAATTCAGCCTACTGCTGTGGATACTGCTGCTGAACTAACAGCCTGGAAGATAAAAATCCTTTGGTACAGAAAGAGTTAAACTGCAAGTATGAAAAGTTCAATTTGTATGAAGAATCCTTTCTTAGATTGTAACAGATGCTTTCGTTCACACACGTAATGGATCTGTTATTCTAGTTAGCTAGGGGCAAAAAGAAAAAAAAAAAGTATTGTTCAGTCTTTTAAAATTGCTGTATTGAAAATCAAAGTGAAATAAATGCTATTTTTCTTTTGTTGTGGGTTAGAAAGGATAACTGTAGTTTCCTTCTAATGGGATTCTCGGATTTTATGAATCTGAAGTCTTCATTATTCATTGAGAGATGTATCAATGGCAGCTCCTGCATTATACATACAAAACTTTAAAAAATACAGAGTAGCCTTTTTAATATGCAGCAACGTAACTTGAACAAATGATAGTGATTTAAGAGAAAATAAGTGCTATAGAATTTTTGTTAAAGGGAAGGAATGTATATTTTCAGTCCTCTTCAATATCATAAAACCATAAAACCATAAAATCTCAAAATGAACCCTTAAAATATAAAAGAAGAAATGGTAGCAATTTGTCAGGTTTTTTGATCATACTAATGATAGTTAGCCTCTTGTGAAGGTGGAAAGCAAATTGCTGTGATAATTATATTAAAACAAGCCATGGCTCTGTACTCTCTGTTCTACTGTTGATTAAGAACAGTTTAGCTTAAAAACATATTTGGTATTTAAAGACATATCTCTAGAACCTAAGATCTTATCTCTTTCTCACTTACTTAGCTTCAGTTACAGGCTATCAAACGTAAATTAAAAGTTTGCAGATGAAGGGTAAAAATGTTTCTGGTCATCCTTATTAATGTATGCATATTGAATGGAAAAATCTTTTTGTCCTGAGCTTGTAAGTTTTTTCACAACATGGCATTTCCTTACATAAAACAGCAGCTGAACCCCTGTTAGGCTAATGATTTGCAGTCTGCACAGGATATATGTTTGTAAGTATATCTAAAAAAGATTTGATAGAAGGATAAAGTGATAAATTATTTTAAAAATGTATTGATTTTCTAAAAATCAAAATCTTATTCTTACTTAAGATGCAAATGATTTCCTAATGGCCCATTTTTATTTTTAGGGGTCATCGATCTTCCTTCCCTTCTGTGGTAAGAGAGTTTGTCTTTTTGTCAGTTGTACTGACCATCAATTTCTGTGCTCTAACATCTCAGTAAAACTGTAATAGGAAATACTGCTGCAATTCATCTGAGAAAGTCATCTGGAACAAGCTACAGGCTTTCAGAAATATTTTAATGAAAAGCAACCTTAATTTCTTTAAAAAAGAAAAAAAGAGAAAGGAATAAAGGCCATGATGACTTATTAACTGAAGTTGTGTATATCTGTTCACAGCCAGCTCTGTCAGACTAATTTAATTCATTTACATGTAGCTGTAAATGTTGAATTTTGCAGTCTCTGTTTTTCGGTGTCATTTTTCTGCATATTTTCCCAAGAAATGTCTCTTGCATTTAGGTGGCAGCACTGCTGATAACCATTGCAAATAGCACCACAGCTTTAGGAAAAGGATCTTGAAATATGAAAATCTGTGTGAGAAAAGTTGTAGGCTCCATGGGAAGATTATTCTGACACTTTGTTCAACCAGCCAAGCTATCAGCCAGAAAAACAGAACAGATTTTTCAGCCACTATTTCCTAGGTGATAGTCAGCCATTTTCCACAAAGGAGACGATTTCAAACTGCCATTAGTTAAAGCTTTTTGGGTTGTCATGAAAGAAAGTCAACAAAGAAGTGCTACAAAAGCCATCCTTCAAATGAGTTCTAGCAAGAAAAAGAATAGAGAAAATTGACTTCTTTCTCTGATTTATTTTGGAAATACAAAATAATTAACCAAGTAACTACAATTATGATCTGATCAGTTTAGAGGTAGGAATGTATAGAATTGTGTTTAGAAAAAGAAGTTTGAAGCGTAGATTGGAATCTGTGAATCTGAGACAGGCATCATTTTATGTACTAAGGATGCAAGTACAGCTTTTAGGAATCTTGATGTCAGTGACTGTGGGAGAAAAAGAGAGCACCCCATAACTGCCTATGCCCCTCTTAAATTTTTATCTATGTAAAGGAAAGGATGAATTATACTTTAAAACATATACTTTCTTAAGCTATGATAAAAACCACCACAAAACAGAGCTACAACTAAAATTTGGTTTGAAGAATGGATAGTCGTGTTCCCTTTCTGCTGCAGGGGTACTAAATGGGGTTGAGCAGAATATAACCCCTGGTTCTGGAGACAGCTGAAGTGACAAATCAGAGCTTCAGTGTACCCTAGAAGTACACACACCCATGTCAAGTCCCAAAACACATCTTTGGGCTGCAGTAACAACAGCACAGCACTCCTCTATGCAGAGAAACTGTGAGTTTGTGGTTTCGTTGTACTGCCAGTGCATTGGGAAGCAGCAACAAGAGGGGATGAAGCCTGGCTCACTGCCCTGGGAATGGGGCACAGCATGAATGCAGGCAGTAACAGCAGAATGCAAACCAGAAATACTATGGCTTTTATGCCTTTTCCAATTAAAAAGCTCTAGAATGTCCTGCCCAGGCCTTAAATAACTACTGATTTTATCTCTTGCTGCTTTCAAAGGAACCAGAGAGCCAGAACAGCACCATTTCCTTTTTATCAAGCACATAACTTGTGCCTCAGGTGCCTGTACAGACACACACATGCCCACAAATACATATTTGCACACAGTTAATACCCAGTAATGTGAGAGAGATCAGAGGGTCCTAGCTGCTTCCGAGTACATGTTGATGCTTGCATGAGGGCAACTGGGGAATTTCATTGTCCAAAATAAAGGTACTTAAAAATATGTAGGGTTTACTTTCTGAATGCCTAAATACTTTTGGAGGTCTGGATCACAGTCTCTCAGAAGCCTTTCTGACACAAAAAAACATTGGTATGTGTCTCATTCTACCTATACTGTACAATGCAGGACCCTGCAGAGATCAAGCTAGCATTTCCTGAGCTACTCATGGAAATGGAAGCAGTAAGTTATGCTATCACATCTCTATTAGCTTTCCTAAGTGTTAATTTTCCTGGACAAGGTGCTGTATTTCAGCAGTTAAGCTGGACTCAGGACTTCTGGCCATGTGTCCTTGTTGCCCTGCACCTTTCCAGAAGCACTGGTTCATTCAGAGCTCTCTCCAGGCCTCTGACACCACTGCTGTGTAGTGCAGGGAAATCCAAAGATGCCTAAGTCTTTGAGGCGCTAGGAAAAACTAGAAATAAAAGAGACATTTGCTAAGTAACCTTGCCCCTCATATTTTTACATTGAAAAGAATATTTAGGTTTTGTGTATCTTAAGTATAAACATCTTTTCTAAACCAAACTTACTCTGGATACTTCAGAAGGACTTTCATCATTAAATAATCTTTGCCTTTCTTCTGTATGTTATTTGTAGTGATTACGTTGCTATACATAAACACTTAAATGTTGAAAAAATTTTTCAAAAATGTGTATTAGAAAACTTCAAATTTAAATGTACACCCTCGTTACGATGATCTCATGATAAAGTCAGCATTTTTAATGAGATTTTTCAACACAACGACATTTATTTTAAGGCAAAGACCATAGTGCTCCTGTGGTATGCATGTTGGATGGTAGGAAACATGATAAAAAGAAAGGTCATGGCAACAGCAGTTTGATGAGAAATGAATAATTTGATTATTTTCATGGTGTGGATCAATAATGCTCTGCATCTACTGAAACACATTGCCTGGAGGCACTCAGATAATCAATGGCATAAAACAGAGCCTGCCTTTACCCAGGCTTGCAGCCTCTCTGATCTTTCTTGGGAGGACCCTTGACGCCTCTAATTTATGTCAACTGCATATCAAAGAAATTCCAAAAAGCCTGGGTCATAAAGAGTATTTTAGTGGTAACCATTTGAAGTCTACTTACATATGTTCCTTATGTAACTGTGTTTAAGTACTTCCCCTCCAGTGCCTGGGAATTCCTAGAAAGACAAATGCTACCTGGTACTAGTGTAACAGTCAGTACCTTAGAAAAGGGAGGCTGGTTAGAAGGGGCAAATCTTACCCTCTTCTTCATTGCAAACCGACAATAGTACAAAGACAAGAATTTCAGTCAATGGGGCGTGTAAATAAACCCTTCTGTACCACCCAAGAATTCTCTTTAATGATGTGCTGGGCACTGACATTTTTCATTTAATAGAGCAGCCACTGGAAAAAATTAGTTCTGCATGATATTGGGGAGAGACAGTTGAAGACATGACTTTGTTCTGTAATTTCTCTGTTCATTTGCAGTGGAAAAAGGGAGCTGGCATCTTCTAGCTGCCAAAAACTCTTAAGTCAAGGATACTTACTTCATTCTGTCTGTGGAGCTATTTTTCCCATCAAGGCTTTGCAAGCAAAAAGATAATTCCCAATGGTAGTACAACTACTACAGTGTTTGCTGCTACAACATTTACTCATTGCTGAACAAGTTTTAGCTACCATTCTCTGAATACTCATGTACATGCACACACACACGTGTGCACACACACACGCATACTTGCAGCAAGCAGTCTATACTGCTTTTCTATCATCCTTGAAGTTTTCTCAAAAAAAATTCTTTTCTTTTTAGCAGCTGGATCTTGTAGTACAAAAGATGGTATATAATCCTTTGTAATGAATGAGGAAAACATTAACCAGCAATTAGAGGAATACAGGCTGCAGTACATACAGTTTAACTGATGAGGTAGTAAAACTTGTCTTCAACATCAAGATCATTGATTTTCTATAGCAGCTGAAGACAGGATAAAATTATTGCACTTATTAGATCCTTGTTGATGCTTTAGCATTATCCAAATTCACAAAATAAATAGATGTGTAAGATTGATCAGGTGATTCAGGGTCAGATCTAATTCCCAAGGTCAAGTAACCTTTTGAACAATCTCTAAGTACATAATCTTAGCACAATCCTTCAAAGAGACTCACATGCTCTTTTCGTCCATTGGCTCTTATAAAACACTAATGTTTAGGAGATTAAGTGGAGTCAGCTTTAATAGACAGAGCAATTCTTCCAAAGTGCTCAACCTTCCCTCAAACTGGAAATGTTTAAGGTCGGGTTTGCAAACCAACTCGTTTCTAACTTTAAAACTGACCTGAAAATTATTATTCTTTGCCAGTTGAAATACTGGGTTTTGGTACTGTCATAGAATAATAGAATCATAGAATGGTCTGGGTTGGAAGGGACCCCAAGGATCATAGAGTTCCAACCCCTCTGCCACAGGCAGGGCCACCAACCTCCACAAGGTTGCCCAGGGCCCCATCTAACCTGGCGTTGTTGAACACCTCCAGGGATGGGGCATCCACCACCTCTCTGGGCAGCCTCTTCCAGCACCTCACCATTCTGTAAAAAATTTCCTCCTAGTATCCAGTTTAAACCTTCCCTCCTTTAGCTTTAATCCACTCCCCCTTGTCCTGACATTGTCTACCCTTTTAAAAAGTTGATTACCCTCCTGTTTCTCTGCTCCCTTCAGGTACTGGAAAGGCTGCAGTGAGGTCCCCCCGCAGCCTTCTCTCCTCCAGGCTGAACAAGTCCAGCTCCCTCAGCCTCTCTTCATTGGGGAGGTTCTCCGGCCCTCGAATCATCTTCACGGCCCTCCTCTGAACCCTCTCCAACTGTTCCACATCTTTCTTGTATTGGGGGCCCCAGATCTGGACACAGTACTCCAGATGGGGCCTCACGAGGGCAGGGTAGAGAGGGACAATGCCCTCCCTGTCCCTGCTGGCCACCCCTCTTCTAATGGAGCCCAGGATCCCATTGGCCTTTAGAGCTGCAAGAGCACACTGCTGGCTCATGTTAAGTTTCTCATCCACCATGACACCCAAGTCCTTCTCAGCAGGGCTACTCTCAAGGAGCTCTTCTCCCAGTCTGTATCTATGTCTGTCATAAAGCATGGCAAGACATGCAAGGTAATGGTTTGGGCATGAAGTTTCTCAGGCTAAAAATCTGTGGTTTTGCAGGCTGTACCCAATCAGAAATTTGCACATTTATGGTGGCCATCACAAGCTGGACATTTTGTTCATGATGGCCAGGAAAGAAAAAATTCCTGCAGGTGTATTTGAAGGTTTGAGATCAGAGACTCTGAACCTCCAATGAATGACTTTTAGGTATTTCTAATGTGTTCCCAGGCCTCTTGAGCATTCTTCTCTCAACAGGGATGTGATTCCTGAAGCCCATATACTTTAGGTGAGATAGAGGTAGACTGCCTTGTCCCCTCTTCTAATGATAAAGTGTTAAAACTTACAGGCATTCTTAATATATTCCATGTAGGAAAATGACATAATAAGAAATTAAGTAGTTTTTTCTTATTTTACCATTATGGCTTTATCCAAATCCTTGCCCTTCTGTTTCAAAACCATTACATATGTGCAAGAACACGGATGTATAAAAAATAGCTTTGGAAGTAACACTGAAATTTTTTTATTATTCTATTGCTTCTTTTTTTATTAAATTTTATTTTTCTTTTTGGGAACCAAAGTAGTCTGTCATAGTAATGATATGATACAGCAATCACTTTTAGCCAAAAATATTCACAACCCTCAGAGGGCAGGTTTTACATAAAACTTTTGTGAGTACCTCAGGCTGCGGGTGTAGCCTGTGGGTGTATTTTGAAAATCCATGTCAGCAAAAATTTATAATGCACTTTTTAGTTCTCTAGATACCTTTTTAGCAAAATATGTGAACACAGGACACTAAAAGAGTACCGGTGCAGTGAATACCAAAACTATTTGTACAGAGAAACACAGATCTTCCCATCTCTTACCCTCACTCACACATACACACACGAACACTCATTCTCACACACTCAGAAGCAGGCACGAGGTCACACAAGTGCTCCGTACCTGATCGCATCTCATCAGCCCTAAATATCTGAGCGACTTGCTGCTTTGTGCAATTTGGGTGGCTCCATGGTCTGTGATTTCTTTGCACCATCCAACATCCACTGTCTCTATTGTCATGCTGTATCGTCCAATGGCTATCAGAGCTGTAAAGATATTAAAGATATAAATGACATAGCTGATGGAGATGGTAAACTCAGTTCTATGTATACACTAAACGATACTGAAATTAAGTTACAAGGATTAGTTTTCATGTACCTTGTAAAAGAGCTTGTATTTCAGCATTTTTAACTATGAAATAGTTAAATTAGGAATACACACACATGCAAACAAATACAGACACATAAACAGATCTTCCTAAATATTTTTCTATCAATCAAGATAAATAGACCAGTTAGGAGAGATATTCCCTATTAATTCTTCTAGGTTTTTTTTGAAGGATCAAGGATCAGTTAGTTGAAATGGAAATAACTATAGAATAAAACCAATCCACCTCATTCTTCAGAGAAAAGAACTGATTTTATGCAATTATAACTTTTGTTTTCAGCAAAATAGTAGTGCCAAGACAACGCAGAGAATTGTGTCAATAACAAAAAGGGGTTTAGAAAAACCTGCATGTTACACATTTTATAACTATATTCTAAAACTGTATTTGCTTCCCATAGTTCATATACATGATGTAATAACAATGATAGGTCTCATTTTTCTGTTTCCTTTGCAAACACTTTTCCAATAAAAAAGAACAAAAAAATAAAAAGGTCATTAATTAAAACAAAAACTTGAATGTTTTTAAAAGGAAATGAAAGAGGATCTAGAAATTCTGAAAAGACTGAAAAATGGCTGGTAGGAGAAAATATGTGGCATCTGGAAGGCTTTGTCATGTTGTGGCAAGTCTGGAATGACAGAAATTATACAAATCACTAGCACGCTGGACTCGTATCCAGGGTCACTATCCAAATCTCTAGGGTCACCACATCACTAGTCACCATGTACTAGAACACTTTTCAGGATGCACAGACTCGGCAGCTGTTAAATCAAGTTGGTATTTATTTACAGAAATGAGCAACAGCCTTCAGCAGCTACAGTCTCAGCTCAAGAAAAAAGTCCGAGGTTTCTAGTGTAGAAGTCAGCCATCTGCACATAGCCAAGGGGTAGGATGTTTACAGCTTTTAACTCTAGTTATAATGCAGTTGCTGAAAAGGAAGATGAATGAGTGACTTAGTCCAAATAATGCAAGTATCTTTAAAGGCATGATTTTTCAGCAGCTGTGGGCCACGGCTGCTCATGCTACAGCACCTACTGTCAGAAAACAAACCAAACCAAACCAAAAAGATATGCCAGCTGTCAATTTTAGCTATTCAGGGTGTAACTGAGATCCAGAAGCAGGGAGAAAGAGCCCACTTGATCTTGCAGTAGTTCTGCAAAAACCTTCACTGATGGATGGCAGAGAGCAATAAGGATAATTTGGTAATTTGTAAATATTTAGGTGGACTTGATTTGCAAACAAAATCAGCCAAAAGAGGCCAAAGATGCTCTCAGAGGCAGTAGTAAATATTTTTTTTTCTTGCAGCAGTTCACCAAAATGGGCNTTTTTTTTCTTGAAGCAGTTCACCAAAATGGGCAATTGTAATTGAATTTTGTAACTGACAGTGAACTTATGATACAATCATCTATGTATTTCATTAGGGGTTTTGTAGGACAATATGAACTTCTTGTACTCTTCCCACTACATCCCTAAAAAACAAGTCCTAATTTTGCAAATATAAAAATATATCTATAGCAGAACATAAACTTTGCATATTTTTACAGAGCCCTTTAAAAATATCACTTTAATAAGAACTATAGAAAGAG
>VZTU01023519.1:10148-131127 GCA_013400835.1 Zapornia atra
GTGTGAGGGAAGGGGCCGCGGGGAGCCGCCGCGGGGGGCGTGTGAGGGAAGGGGCTGTGGCGAGGAGGGCGTGTGAGGGAAGGGGGCGGCGGGTGGGCGCGGAGTACCGCCACAGCAGCAATGGGCATCCCGGAGGGACGCCGGGCTCTCGAGCGGAGCTGTTGGAAGGGCGTGAGGCGGCCGAAGCCGCCAGGGACGGTGGTGGGGCAGCGGGAGTGGGGCTTGTGCCGCCTGGCACAGCCGGGAGCCTGGGCTCCCCTCACGGCCATGCTTCCCGCCGCCTCGGGTGTGTAGGCAGAGGGATCGCTGCTATCGATAAAGAGTGAGGCCGTCTTTGTTTGCTAGAAAAGGTTGCTGCAGCGGAGTTTAAATGTGCCCGGGTCCCTCTGCGCCCGGGAGGGGTGAAAGGAAAGCGGGTCACCCGAAAAGTTGCGCCTTGACAGGGTGTGAAGCAGCAGCTCTTGGGGCTGGGCACTGGAAGCATCGGGCTGGGTTGCTCGTGAGCCTTTTCGTAAGGGCTTACAGGCGATGAAGTTGTAGCTGTAGCTGTGCTCGACCAGCTGCAGCTCCGTTATTAAAAACTTACAGAGCTTTTGTCTTAAAACACACGAGTGACTCCGTTATGTGTCGGAATTATACCTGTCTAGCTCCCGTATGCCGTTGTCAGGAGGTCTGAGAACGCTCCACGCCAGAGGTAAACGCTGTCCTCGTGGCGCGGGTGAGGCGGGAGCCGCAGGAACACACCGAGTGTGTCACGGCACTGAAAGTCTTCCACAGGCGTGGTGTGGAAAGAACGTGCCGTTTCCATAAGGGCTTAGTGCCACTTATGACTGGCACTTATGTACTTCTAGTTTTTGTTGTTAATCCCGAGTTTGTTTTAAAAGGCCTGCTCAAAGCTGTGAAGTGGCAAACCTACTCCAGCCTTAAGGTTTTGGCTTCTACAGTGAAGTTTGTTAATTCTTGGGATTCATAGGTGTTACTGTACCGTAAGCCATAAAAAAACCCAACAACAACCCTCTAACTTTGAAAAGCTCTTCTTAACTAAGCAGCTTTCATGCTGAGATCAAGGCATCTCACAGCAGAAACTTTTGAGACAAGAATAGGTCTCTCAATTGCATGCTTTGACTATAAAATAGCTATTTGAAAGCTGTATTTAGGTACTCTTTCCTCGAAATGGGTGATTTCATGGCTCTGGGATATAAACCAATCAATTTAAATAAGATCCTGAAACTGTAGTTTGCTGTTGAAAGGAAGAGTGCTGAAAAGTTAAAAACATGATTGAGCAATGTTTTTACTATAGTAGTGTTTATGGGGTGGAAGACCTACAGAGACTTCACAGTGCATAGCAGCTGGCTTCTTACCTTATTGATGTTTCTTTAATTTCTTTTTTTTTTTTGAGTGAAATAATCATCATTTGGCTCTCAGCTTGAGCATTTAAGCAGCAGTATTCCATTCTAGAGGGAATTCTAGTGTGTTTTGAGGGTTGGTTAATGCTCTCCCAACATATGAATGATCTTTTTCTGGGGATTCTCTCTTTACAAACCTTGAGAGAAGTGACTATTAGCCTTGCCAAAAAGGAAAAGAGGAAGATAAACTCATGGGTGGGTTGAAATGTAGAGAAGAAATTCCTTACAGGAATGTTTTTAAAATATTCTGTTATACTTTATTCCTGGGGACTGAAAGATACTCTTTCTCATCCTCCTAAAACTAAGCAATACCAGTGTATGTAAACAGAGTAGTGAGATTGCTTATCAAGATCTCTTTAAACTTCTCACAATCCAAACAATCAGTTCATGTTTAAAAACTGAGGAGTAGGTTTATGAGAACACCTAGGTTGTAAAGCATTAGGAAGCACCCTGAAACAAGCTTGTAGTACTTGTTGGCTAGTCTTTACAACTTAAAATTAGTGTAGGGCTTTGGAAGAACTCCAGCAGTCTTTGTATGTGCCCAAAGCTTTTTGCCTTGACAGTGGAGGTGGGCTTTTCTGGCATGCTGTTCATGAAAACTGAATGCTCAGAGAATTCCTTAAGGATGGAAACAGCCATCCTTCCTTCTGCAACATCCACGTGGAGTTACAGCATGCTGACCTTTGAAAAGGAATTCTTTTATGACTGCTCTTTTTACATCTTCCAGTTACTCTCTGTTCTGTGAAAAGTGAGTAATCTGAACAGAGTAGGAAATGTGAAGCTAAGTAAAAACCAAAGACTTCAGCTAAGTAAACTTCTGCCAGGCTTTCCTGCACTACTGGTGCCTTTGCTGTTGAAAAGGACAGGCTTATTTTAGAGAGTTCTCTGAATCATTGCTGGGTAGGTTATAAAAAAGTAGAAGGATATTTTGGTATAATGTTTTGTTTTCCCTCAAATACAGTAGTGCTGGCAGAAGAGATTGTGGAGAAGTGCTGGTAGGTGAGGGCTGTTGAACATCACAGAAGACCTGTGACTGAAGTCTTGCTTTTTGTTTACCAGCTTCATCAGAAATCTCTAAATACCAGTACAACTGATCAGATTACTAAAATGAAGATCTGAAGATCTGCACGTAAGCAGTTTGCATTATTAAAAACCTCTCTGCTTACATCTTCATGGTGAGCAGGAAAAGCCTGTGTCTGACAGAACTTGACTTACTTTACATAAATTTACAACAGAAAATGTAGTGTGCCTCTAGTATTGTAGAATAACTAAGAGAAATGTAAGTTATCTTTTTCCCTTCTGTATCTGGGGGACACTTATATCACACATCTTGCTAAAAATTTGTTCTTTACAGGGCTTACAGGTGCCCCATGTAGAAAAATGGATGCAAAGCAAATTCTTAAATACTTAGAGGTCAAATTGCTTTGGTTCTTGCTTTATCTAGGAGTAGGAGTTAAAGTTTTATTGCATGTTCCTGAGCTCTTCTACTTGTCTTCTCCCCCTCAGAAACAAATTGCCCTAATTACAAAATAGCATGCTTCTCCCATAGTATAACAACATGAATTGTATTACTCACATTGTATTGGAAGTACTGTGTGGTATGTGCTACTTAATTTAGTAGATAAGGGGGCATTTAAGAAGGAAAGTATAAACTCCTAAATGTACTTAAACACCAAAACAAACTTTCACTTTGGGAAGGGAAATGGCAGCAACTAATTCTATTATGCATTGCATCTTGAACATAATCCTAAATCCTCTCTAAAGCTCTTATTCTACTCTATTAAAATAAAAGAATGGGCTATTTGGTCTTTGCCTTGAGTGATGGCAGTATTGTTGGCTAGCTTTAAAGGCTGTGGTTCCTAGGAAAGATTAGTGTTGATGAGAACTGGTGAATTTGGATTCCATTTTATATAGGATGGTAGACTCACTGGATTTGAAGACTACAGTATTCAGCAATGTGACAGAACAAACAGCTTGGTGTCTGACTGGGAGTTATTCTGACCATGGTAAATCATGTAAAATCTATGTTTAAAAAGGGGAAAAACTTAAGCAGGCTGCCTTGAGGTTTCCTTATCCAAATACTTTAAGCCCCAGCTCTGAAACAGGCTGTGTTTCTTAACAAGTGGTGATACAATGAAAAAGCTACGTGAGGATAAACTCCTAAGTATAGATCAGCATGCCATGTGGCTCCTACTCATGCATCTTCTGGAACTGAAGAACTGTGCAATATGATTGTTTTAAGTAATTTTTGTGGCATTTCTTCTGTGAATCTGAATTTAAGGTAGGAGACAGTGTGCTGCAGCTGTACAGAACACAACAGCTGTTGTTTTGCCAGAGTTGGACATCTACAGCTTCATAGACAAATGCTCCTACTCAGTTGTCCTTGTAAGTCTGAGTTTGGTCTTTGGCTTATGTACATAGATGGAGTAATTGTTTTGGACAGGCTGCCAAACTGAAGGTTAGCACAAAACAATCTTGGGATGGTGTTCAAGCTCTGAGAATGACTAGCTGATAAGATTATTAGGAAAGGACAGGAAAGAGGGAAGGTAACATGTTAAAACAAGGAATCTTAATCACATTAAAATGGAATGTGTTTTCCTGCCTGGCTACAGCTACTGACTACACAGTGTGTGTCCCTTGTGTGTTAATTTAAGTCTTCTTGAAGGGAATCTGAGCTTTTCTCATTTTCTGTCTCTTTCCCATCAGTGGTGGTAGTTCTGTGTGAAAACTGACAGTGTTGCATTGTACACATGCAGAAGACAACACAGACATAGTCGAGGTGATGGGGAAGAGGTGGAAAGCTAGTGATTTTTAGACACATACTGTACTCTAAATGTGTGATCCCTGCACAGAGTAATTACAATTTTAGCAATAACACTAACAATTCCTCTTCTGTGTTACATTAGCTTTATATTGCACGTCCTAATGCAGAATATCTAGCACTACTGATGCTGTTGAACAAATACCAAGCTCCTCTCTAGAAAGGAACTGTGTTCAGATGACTTATTTCTTAATTTGAAACAGCTACAGTCACTGCACCCTGGAGGTGATTGAAGATGACTGAAGTGAAATTGAGATTAAGTGCCTGAGAACAACTGACATTTAACAGGGTGTTTTGGAGCACATAAACCAATTCTTGTCTCCTAGGTTTATGAGCCTGAGAAGCAGAATAGCTACATTTCTTTACCAGTTTTATGCCTTTCTGATATTATTGTAAATTGTAAAAAAAAAACCCATCTGAAACTTTGATTTAGCACATTGGTCCTTTACAACCTGAGCACCTTGGTGAAGGGGTAATGGAGAAGAGGAGCAAAGTAAATAGTGCAGTCAGCTTTGGGCTGGGTCTAGCCGGATGAAACTTTAGGGGGTCTTTTATGCTTATTCTTCTAGAAGATGAGTGCTGTAAATGTGGTGAGGTGTAGCTAATAGACCTTGGGTAGAGATGCTGGGGCAGTACTAGGCAGCTGATGGGAAGTAAAGAGAAGATGGCTGGAGGCTTCTGACCTGTGGCTGAAGGACCAAAGGAAGAACAAAGGAAACTTTGTGAAGTCAGAGTGTCTTCTAGGCTTCAGGACTGACTTAGACTCACGTTATTGTGTCTGAATGCTCTACTTGAGTACAAGCCAAGCTTCTTTTTGGGTACTGGAAATAACTTGGAACTGCTACAACAACAAACCCACCTTGAGTATTTGATTGGAATGCTTTAAAATTAGGTTATATAATTGGCTCTAACTTACATGCAGACATTGCTTCTTTTAGATCTCCACCTTGCTGCTGAGCTTGGGAAGACACTACTGGATCGTAACACTGAACTAGAAGAATCTTTACAGCAAATGTATGCAACAAATCAAGAGCAACTGCAGGAGATAGAAGTAAGTATTTAAGGGATCCAAGTGTTACAGCATCCATACCTGCAACACAAAAGCTCCTAAGTTGTGATCTGAATTTCTTGATACCTCATGAGCCCTTTGAAGAAAAACACTGAATATCTTAACCACTTCTGTTCCTTTGAGTATTGAGTGCCTGCATAGTACTGGTCATAGTTAGACCTGTTTGTCTGATTGCCAGAAGCTTTGTGCCATTAAATTCCATGTTGGATTTGCCTTGTTCACAAATGACCAGTGTTTTCTTCTATGGAAAAATTACTTCAGATATCTTATTGCTAAACTCTGCTGCTCTGTCAAATAAATTATATAAATATTTTAGTTGTTACTGCATTGAAATTTTAATGCTGACTAGTGCAGAAGAGTGACTCAAGTAAATTCTGAGGATACACACTTCTACTGAACTATCTGTGGTAAAGGGAGCTAAACTCTAGTTCAGCTTAAAAGAAAACAAGCCAGCAAAAACCCCCAGCAAAACCAAGCACACAAATAGTATCTAAGTACAGGACATAGTGGATATTCTGTATTTTCTGGGGAGGGAGGAGAAAATTATAAGCACTCTTTCAAAACTACTCATTTTTGCCCAGGTTTCTCCCCAAGTATACATTTACTTCTTTCAATATTCCTCATGCTCTTGCAGACTTAGCACTTGTCAGCATAGGTTTTTGGTTTTTTTCAGCTATTAGAGGGCAATACATGGTATCTGGTAATTATTAAATATTCAGTACTCTGCTGACTGACAACATGTTGGAAACACAGCATTTCAGCTTGGTTTTGGTGTGAATCACAGGGGACAGGCTGTGACTGGGATACACTAGTTTGTATAAAATCTGAGTTCCTTTGCACAAGCAGTACAGATGTGATTACAGATGGTGTCTGGGTTCTGTACAGCTGCAGCTTAAACCACTCATCATTGCAATGGTCACAGGTAACAAAGAATCCTATGCTTAAAAATACACAGGTGTCTTGAAAGTAGTTGTGTTAATGCAATACAGTGTTTTTATTAGGTGAGACAATTTTTGGGTGCAGGGTTTTTTATAAGATACTACTGATTTATACCTCATACTTTGGCTCTTTATGTGCTAAATGTCATCTTTATCCTGGTCATTCTGCAACATGGAATGGCTGGTATTTATTAGTGCCACAGTATTACAAGAAGTGTACTCACACAGAGACTTAAACTCATCAGCATGAATGACTTTTATAAAAAGATTAATTCTTTCTATCTAGAGAGGACCAACACTCAAGGTCCTGTACAAATATTGTTCTACTTAAGGTTCAATGCCTGTATGAAAAGCCATGTGTAAGGAAGTGCTCAACACACCTTCTGAAATAACACAGTGTGACTTTGGGGTTGATAACTAACCTGGCTCATTAAGTGTAGCTACTTAATAAGCAGCTGTACTTGAACACTATCTTGAAATATGGAGAATCTATGTTACTGCTAAGCTGCATTCATTTATACAAATAGTTTAGCACCACTAAGGATGTAAAATCCTGCTGGCTTAAGCCAGTTTATTTGCTTAAGCTTTTTTGGTGGGTTAGTGCTTAGTGACTACAAAGAGACCTTGGAAGTGGTCAGCAGTGTCCTTCTGGTGGTGATCTACAGCTGGGGTGTTGCAGGGTCAAGTACTTGTATGTTCAGGCAGCCTCAGGGAGTGCCAGACTAATTTATTCTTTCACTATCTTGCATTGCTTAGGCAAGCCAAAAAAACCCCCAACAAATCAAGACTTGTGCAATGCTGCTTTTTGAAGGCTTCATCTGATACCTCTTTTTCCTCCTCCCCCCCAACATGGGTAGCAGTATACACTGGCTTGTCCTACTAGCCCCCTCTGTGTTTAGTAACATGCTGTTTCTCCATCCCACATCCTGTCTTCTGTCTTTTCCCATTGCAGTTTGACAGTGCATTAGCAACTCCCAAACACTTTCTTTATTCAGAAAAGTCTCTCTTGCATCTGGATTTCTAGTAGAAAAGGCAAAATCAAATTTACCCCTTTTTCACATACCCAGAGAGAACCTCAAGGTGGAGGAACTGAATACAGTAGCTTAGTAGCACAAAGGATTGTTTCAGGAATTCACTGAAACAGAGGGGAGTAAAGTTAGCATACAAAAGGTGCAGTACTTTTTAGCTGGTAAAGAGAGTTCAGTCAGCTATTTTCATCCCTATATATATACAAGGATGATATATTTCCATCTTTTTGGGATGTACCCCCCTGCACAGGACGTATGTGCATCCAGTCTCTAGGCTTGATTATTTCTTCTAATTATTTCTAATTTTCAAGTGCCTGGCTCCGGCTTAAAGGTGAGCTTTCAGCTGTTCCTGTAATTACTCTGCTGTATTTTTATTAGCTTTTTCAGTGCAGTGTATAAGTGTAAATCCTTGGGGTTTTTTCCTATTATTTCACATCTTACAGGTAGCAAAGCCTAGAAGAGGCTAAGAAATCATTCTGAAATACAGTACTGCCTTGTCTGCACTGAAAAGGAAGGGTCAAAGGCCCTGGGATGCTTAAAATCACATCTAATATATTAAATGCTAACATATTAAACATTTTACAGCCTTGGATCATTACATCTGACCTCTGTGCTGACACGTGTGCCACTAAATAATCATCATAGGTGTAATAAACGTGGGATTGAAAGGGCAACTTTATTCCTGTCTGAATCTGTTCTCAGCACTCAGGCTTCAGAAATACTGATGCTCTCCTTTTATCACGTGGTAGAAAGCAAAAGAACCTCAATTGCTGCTTCATGTTAAGTGCTCAGTTGCAGGGGAGGTGGAATAGATGTGGACTTCTGAAGTATTGATTACCACACCTATACTTTGTTTTGGTCCCAGTGCTGAAGATACTGGAGGTGTAGAAAAAGGTGCTTTGCCTCTTCCATTCACCTAAAACTTCTGCAAAAGCCGGCTGCAATAAGTGGCAGCATTTAATTCTGGCACCAAAGCCTTGATTTCTGTGCTTGGCCATGCTGGTGTTGCTGAAGGGAATCTGAAGATCTGCAGTTCCTCCTGAGAGCAGCCAATAGGGAAAGTTAATCTGAAATGGGTCACATTGAGATGCTGCTGCTAATCCAGGAGCTATTCTGGGGTAAATCCTCTGTCGTGTGCGCACAGGCCACAGAAGGATCGAACCAACCGCCATCACGTTGATCTTCTGAGTCTGTGTGGAGCAGTTACTAGTCCTAGATTAACTTATTATCTCTTCTTAAATTGCCTAAAATGTAAACCCATCAATCTTCTAATGAGGTAAAAGGTTAAGTAGCATATTAGTTTGGAGTATGTAACAGGCCTATAGAAAGAGATGTAACTCTGGCTAGAAGTCTGCTGGATGTTCCTACCTGAGGTTTACTAATGCTACTTACTGAAAAGTAATACAGAATATATTCCAAGAAATAAATTCTGTGTAAGCACAAAGTATTGTCAGTTTAAAGGAGCAGTTTCTTGTTGGGGTCTGATGTAAACTCTCATATGGATTTTCAGGACTGCACTCTGTCCTGGGTGGGACAATAAAAGACACTTGTTTTAAGAGCCTTAGGCAATTGCTGACTGTTCTTAAACTGAGATTTCCAAGCTTTCCAACACTGTTGAAGAAACTGAACAGTCCCATGTAGTTAACTAAAACTAAAGAGGATTAAAATGAGAATACTTTGTGTGGAGCTTTTATTATCTTTTTTTAAAAAGGCAGGAGACTTGGGATTTTTAGGATAGGAGACTATTTGGGATTACAGTAACTGGAATAGCTCCCTGTGGGTAACTAAACATTGAATCCAATAATTTGATTATAATTCCTGATACATAGTACCCCACATACTGCCTTAAGTGTGACCACAACCTAAATTCTGTTGTGCTGAACCTAATGCTGCTTCAGACTAGAAAAACCTTGATCAGTTGAAAAAGAGATCTAATTTTGGATGGTGACACACAATATTTCAGTTCTAATGCCAAGATTATCAGGTCACCACTGCTAGAAGTTTCTGTTGGGGCCCATTGCAACTTTTCCAAGGACTCAAAGGATAACAAAGGGTGCTGTTGAAGTCTGGATTCATGGCTGTAGCGGTGACTGTGGTGCAGAAGGGTGGGTACTGGCAAAAACCAACTGCAGCCAGGATAGATGAGCCAAACCCTGCTCCTCAGGATAAAGTGCTGGTTGATCAGCCTCGGTCCAGCTCCATGCCAAAGGCGTGGACTGATGGTGCCTTTTCAGCTGAGCACTTGCCAGAGGAACCACCAGAATCTGCATCTCTGATGCCTCCTTGTGTTTCTGAATGGGAGCCCGGATGGAGAAACTTGGTGTTTCCAGTAGAAGCTAACAGTAACCCTGTCTTGCAGTACCTCACAAAGCAGGTGGAGCTCCTGCGGCAGATGAATGATCAGCATGCAAAAGTCTATGAGCAGCTGGATGTGACAGCAAGAGAGCTTGAAGACACTAATCAAAAACTAGTTGCAGAGAGTAGAGCTTCACAACAAAAGATACTAAGGTAACAAACTTACACTAGAGCTCTTCTCCACTCCCCCCAGTTGACAGTGTGAGAAAGAGTGGTCCCTGTGTATTTGTGTAGTTACTTTGTGGCTGTCTTGTGGTGTCTGCAATGCTGTTAAATTGAAAGGAGAGATTTATTCAGAGGTCTCTGACCCCCAAAGAATTAAGACTGAAGGATGAGGGGATGGGGAAACTCTCATGTCTGTGACTAAATGCTCTAATGTTTTAACAACAGTCCTTCATGTTTTAGCTTGACAGAGACTATTGAAAATCTGCAAACACACATAGATGACCTGCAACAACAAGTGGAAGAACTGAAAAAGTCTGGACGAGGCCGGATGAGCCATGAGAGATCTGACCAGCCCAGATCAATGCATAGTTTCTCCTGTTTGAAGGAGCTCTATGACCTTCGCCAGTAAGACTTTTTACCTTGCATAGCAAAGAGAATACTGAATTACTTAAAAGCTTTTAAGAACTAAGACAGTGCAGATATCGGCTACTAGGAAAAAAATCTCATGTTCAAAACTAGCAAAACACCTGCATAGTCCTGCCCTGTGCAGTGCATGCTACTAGAACACTTCAGTCTGTGCCAGAAAAACTGCAGGTTCTGCTTTGTGTCTTCAGAAGTTCTCTCCCAAAGTCTCCAACCACATCAAGCTGTAGCCTAGAAAGCTTACAGGGGTTTGCACTCTGCTTTCTTCAGTCAGATAAAAGTCTACAGAGAGAACTTGAAAAACATCTAAAGGCAAAATATTATTTTTAACTTACCCTTTTCCTTGGGTGCCTGTGGATGTCTCCTTTGCCAATTAAGACAGGGTTCCTGCAACAGCTTTCCTGAACTTAAGCTGGTTAAAATGATGCTTAAGCTGGTAAAATAGTGTCTGGAGCTCTGAGCTGCTTCTTAAATGGTGAGCAGTCTCAGCCAGCTGAGCTGTGTTAGAGCACCCATCAGGGCCATCACCTGGGGTAAAACTCCAACTAGCTGCAGTCCTGGAAGGTGCTTTCATAAGTGAAGTACCTCCACTGACAGGTGGGATGGGCTTTTGTTTCTGGGCTTGAGCACTATGTAAAGCAAGACTGTAGAGTAAATCTATACATGTAAAAAGAAGTTATTTCTTGACAATTCAAAAGATAAAAGGGGATTCCTTCAGCTGCCAAAGGCTTGTGGAAACACCAGCCTACAGAATCACCCTGTCAATTTTGGAGCTTGTTTCTGCAGTCTGTAGTGATGAAGGTTACAAGAGTGGGGTGCTGCAGGAAAAAATCAAGTGTCATAAAACATTGTATGATACCCAGAGACCACGTTTACTGTAACTTAAGCTGTAGGTCTGTTACTCAGTGAGCTTGTCTAACTCAGAACTGTGAATGAGCTGCCATTCTGCTCGAGCTGGGAGGCTGGATTTGATGCCACACCAGCATTAACAAACTCTTTTCTGATTATGAAATGGGCTGATAGGGTAGCACCACATCCGCTATGTACACTGCGGGATGTGTTAGCACACAGTTTCAATCTGCCATTAGTTACCCAGGCCAGGAAAGCGTTGGCAGGTGTGGCCAGCTGTGCCTCCTAATCTGATAACACTTCCTTCTGTTTCTGCAGGTATTTTGTTTACGATCATGTGTTTGCAGAAAAGATTGCCTCCATGGATAGTCAGCTAAGTCCTCTGGAAGAAGAAAATGAGAACCTGAAAAAGGCAGTTACAGTTCTGCAAGCCCAACTTAACCTAGAGAAAGAGAAGAGGGTAACAATGGAAGAGGAATATAGCCTTATGGTGAAGGAAAACTGTGACCTTGAACAGAGGCTTGTTGATATAGACTTGTATCGGGCTCGTGCAGAGGAGCTGGAAGCAGAAGTAGCTGAAATGCGACAGATACTTCAGTCTGAAAACACATTCCACAATGCGGAGAAGTTGGTGCCAGAATCCTTCTTCATTTCATTCAAGGAGTCTTTAGAAAGGGAGCTTGGTCAGAGTCTGGCAGATGATGGACTCCTGACAGTGTCAGAGCTTGAGAAGAAGGCGCTGAAGCGGAGCAGCAGCGAAACGTTCCTCAGCAGTGCTGTGGGAGCAGACATTCTGCGGGGCCACGAGGAAACCTGCATCCGGAGAGCTGAAGCCGTGAAGCAGCGAGGAATCTCTGTGCTTAATGAAGTTGATGCTCAGTACAACGCTCTGAAAGTGAAGTATGAGGAGCTTCTGAAGAAGTGTCAAATGGATGAAGATTCCTTGAAGCACAAGGCTGTACAAACCCTGAAGCAGTATTCCAAAGACCTGCCTGTGGGGAACACTCAGGATGATCTTCCAGCTACCAATCAAGAATGCACAAATGTGGAGCTAAGTGACTCTCCCACAAATGCTCTCCCTGAATATAAAGCACTCTTCAAGGAAATTTTTAGCTGTATCAGAAAAACAAAGGAAGAAATAGATGAACACAGAGCTAAGTACAAGTCCCTCTCCTCCCAGCCGTGACACTGGACATGCTGATGCCCCATTTCCTTTTATGACTAATCTTCTGGGGGAGAAAAAAGCTTTACATGAATGTCAGAAGACCCCTTACACTGAGGTGTTTCCTCAGCACTCAGATTGAATGTTTTGAATTGGCTTGTAGACCTGTAGTTAGCGAGCTAGTTAGTTAACGGCTAGTCTCTCTGTACTGATGTAGCAATAGGTTTAATGTTGTTTAGCACTGTCACAAACTAGTAGTTGTAAAGCAGGCAAACATTGTAGCGTAATACTACACTTAATCTCTGGCTGGAGCAGTAACTGACACGTTTCCTTAGCCTGCTTGAGAAGCAGGAGCTAAGAAGTCTGTACTGTGCTTCTCATAAGGCCCCAGGCTAAAGCTTTCCTTTGGCTTGCAGGCAGTGACCTAGCCCGGGACTAGGTCTGTGTAGATGAACCAAAAAGGCCCTGACCAGCGTCACGGGCAGCCTCTCCTCGATTCTTGAGCACGAAGTTAGCAGTGTAGCTGAACTGGCTTTGGCAGGGAGGCGGGGAGCTGGCACAGCAGCCTGCACTGTGCTTGGTTGAAGCTCACCCCACGTTCTCACGTGCACTAAGCTCTCCCACAGGTTAGTATAAACGTCTTCCTACTAAGAAAGGATTTGATGTAAAGTTTGTGTGGCTTTTTAGGTATGGTTTCTTATGTAGGGCACTTTGTCTTAAGGCAAGATACTGTGAATTGGTCATGGATGTTATTTGGGACCTGCTGTTCTGTGGTGGAATGTCTGCAAAGTACATTTTTATGTGTATTTGGTAAGGTAGAAAGTTGCAGTTTAGCTATTTAACTCTAGTAGTAGCATTGGCATAGCGGAATAGCTTTTAAAATTTTCCATACCACAAACTTCAAGGGCTTTAAGGAGAAGGGCTAGGTTAAACCTTATCTTGTTTTGTCTATTGCTTCCAGTGTCCGTGTCTGTGGACCTGTTCCATGCTGCCTGGGGGGTGGGAGGATGGACACACCGCTGCTGGAACACAGCTTTGGGAAACAGGGGACTCTGCTCTCGTCCTTCCTCACCTCCAGCCCCTAACTGTAACTCCTGTGTACTCAGACTCTGTAAAACAAACAACGGGGACAAGAATATTCTGTAAAACCGCTTCACAGCGTGCCAAAAACTAAAGATCATGGGGGAAGGCACGGTGAGAGGTGATGTCTTCCTCCTCACAGAGAGCCTGGCAGCAAGGTGAGCTGGTGCCTGCCTGTTCACTGCCAGACCCCAGCAGCTGGCACAGAGCAGGGGCTGTGCCTCAGCTTTAGTTCAGCTGCTGCTGTTGGGGTTCTGTGCCTGTACCGCTGCCCCTGGCTGTCCTTCAGCTGCAGTATTAAGACTGATTCATACTGTGGGAATTCCCCCAGACACGTACTGTGTTCTGAGACTACTTAAAAATGAGAATCTGCATTCTTGTGACTATTTTTCTAAGCAAATAAATAATCCAGTCAAGCGACCTGTGTAACTAGTAATTACACCGCTCTGTGCCAGCCAGCAGCCTTGTGCGGATGGCATCTGCCTTACCTCGCCTTCCATCTTTCCTGTGTGGTTCCCTGGGAGTTCCTGACATGCTGGGATTAAAAAGGTTACAGAGGATGGGGAAGGACAGGCCTGGCTGGGGAGGAAACCCTGAGGGAGTGAAGTAGCTGCTCCTGGCTGTTCAAAAAGGAAGGTGGGGGAAAGGCAGAAGAGCTGCTGTTCTGCCATGGAGGTAATGGTACAGTCATGTTTCACTAATGCTGGGTATCTGCCCCAGTTCAGGTCAAGGCTGGAAAGTAATCAACATATGTGGGAGTGGCAGGAGGCCCTTGGTCACAAGCGACTTGCTACACCTACTCCCTGCCATGCTCAGGGAAGGGGCATCTGTGCTGCCAGGCCAGACAACATGGAAAAGCAGCTCAGAATTCCTGGTTGGATAGGTGACTGTCAATGGTTTGCTACAGTTGGCAGAGTTTGAGCACTGTCATATACATGATTTTTAAAAATACCATGAACAGTCCAATTTCCACAGCCCAACCTGCTGCGCCTGTGTCACTTCCCCATGGCTGCCTCTGCTGCTGCCGCCACACTCTGTGCTGTACTGAACAAACCCTGAAGCTGGGCTGTGCTCTCCTGCTGCAGCTTTAGAGCTGTAGGCAGTGGTGGGGCAGCGTCAGCCCTGGCTGCTTGCAGCCCACCACAACAAAGGCTGCAGAAGCTGCCTGAACTTCAACCACCTCCCCATTACATTTGTGTAGTTAATAACCTCCATGACTACATTAATTAAGGTAGAGTTTTAGCAGTTTAAAGATGGCTATTTCCCACAGAAATGTGAAATACTCTAAGTATGGTAATAATATTCTTAGCCCATCTTAATCTGGATTACCTACCTTAATCTGCTTATTTTGGTCAACAACGCAAGTCCGCCTTTTCTGAGCGTAAGCAGATGAAATGAACAGAATCTCCTTGGGCTTCCCACATGAGGGAAGCTGCAGCAAAGACCACAAAATGTGCAGAGTGGGATATTCCTCCAGCAGCAGGTGGGCTTCAGCGAATGGCACCCCAGACCATGGGTTATGGCACCTTGTGCCACAGCCCCACAGCCACCCCAAACAGGCACAATGCAAGCAGAGTGATGCAAAGCAGTTTAAGAGGCAGGTTACTATCTACCTCTAACACCTCCTGCCCTGTCTTTCCTCCAAAGCCTCCAGGCTATGAAAGGAGTGTGTGCAGCTTCTGCTGCTTCTTGGACAAGCCCCAGGTGGGGTAGAATTGAGATAGAAATTTATTTTTAAAAAATTACCCAAAGGAGAGGTTTTATGCTGTTGCTGTGGGTAACTGCAGCTGGCTGCCTCCCTGAGGGTGTGCTTGGTTACTCACCTTGCTGTATCTGTGTGCAGTAATGCAAGAGCTCCTCAGACAAAGCCCGCAGCAGTAGAAGCAGCCCTGCAGCTCTTCATCTGCTCCAACTGCGGGTGCTGCTCCAACTGACTGGTCCCAGACAGTGGGTGTGAGGAACCGTGCTAGAGTGCAGAGTTCATGCCCAGGGGCTGTGTTCCTGCTGTGCTCTTCTCAGGCTGGGAGGGCTGCATCCCTGTTCAGGCCGACCCCTGAGCACCCAGGCATTTAACAAAAACTGGGATGTTTGTAAACAAATGTAATTTATTGGCATTACTTACAAAATAAAGTATTGGACCATGATTTTCCATCATGCCTGTGTCAGTATACCGTTTTTATTTTAATAACGAAACAGAACGAGAATTGAAATACATTAGAAATCCCAGATTAATCAGGCTGCAGCCAGGGTCCCACGTTGCCCTCCCAGCTGCTCGTGCGGTCATGCAAACGCGTGTGTGGGCAGGTGGCCCTGCCCCTCCTGCCCCACGCTCCTGAGGCCGCGGCCTCACGCTGTCTGTGCCGCCCGCCGCACCGTTCCTTTCGCGCCCCGGAGAGCGCTTGACCTAAAGAAACCACTCCCACCGCTGTCACGACTGCACCGTCCCCTTAAGATACCACATCCCACCGTAGCTCACACAGCAGTCCTGGGGAGAAAGGGAGAGGGCGTAAGGGCTGAAGGAGAATAAGGTTTAAGTGAGATGAGGGGCACAGCTGGGAAGCAATAGGAAGGGGCTGGCACAGAAAGCAGCTGAGTGGGCTGTGGGAGGGTAAGGACGAGGGGAGCTGGGGGGTAAATAGCTGAAGCTCAGGGCCAGAGCTGGAAGGGAACAAGGGGCTGGTGTAGGAAGGCAGCTGCCAGAGCAGAAGCCTTTTAAGAATCCAAGTTCTGTGATAACAAACTGCCAAACCTCAGCACTGCTTCACTGTTCTGACCTCACCCCGGCCAAGCACAAAGTGCGTAAGTGCCGCAGTGAAGCGGCCCTGTAAGTGGGGCTTTCTGGGGGCTCCTTTTCTCATTACTGACTGATGAGCACCAAGCCTCTGGAGCTCCCAGTTAATGGCTTCTCTCCCACCCTCCTGGTTAGGTAGTCCAACAGAGGCTTAAGTGCTGCTACACAACTGACACTGTGCAGCTTAAAGGGAAAAAAGTATCTGTTTCTGGAGCCTTGGGACTCAGACACTGCGAAACCAAGGCAGAAATGAAGCATGGAGGCTAGAGAGAAGGTTTACAGACTTGATCTGTCAGGCTGGTCCTCTGCGTATAAAAAAGGAGCACACGCAGATGGGGAAATAGGAGTCAGCAAACCCAATTTCATTCAAAGAGGAATGTAATTGCCTGTGGCTTAAAGCAGCAAGAGAATCTTCCTAATTCATTAAACTGCACCTTCTCCATTTCAGAAACAAAGACAATTCTGTGACATTGGATTCAAGGCAAAGGAGCCTGACAGCACAAGGGTGGTGGCACGATGACTTGGTGACTTCCATAAAGACAGCACCCAGTTTTTAGGGGAAGGTACTTTTTTCTACAAGGTGGTTATCTGTTAAATAGCAACAGCCTCATGAAAATCTGATGGCACTGCAGTGTCTGGATGTTCCAGGAGAGCTGGTATTTGAGCTCATCTGGTCGCCCAACAAACCTCCCAGCACAGGACAGCCCCCTGACATCCTGCCTAGCAGGCAGAGATGCACAAGCTTAGTTCCGTGCTAAGACTGCTGGGTTCTTTCAAGCAAGACCAGTTTGCTTATTACCACAGCAACAGATCCGTCATCTTTCAGAGATGCAATTAATCCATGTGCAGATCCCAATGCAACAAAGGACTTGAGCCTTGTGTTACTGGAGTGGATGAAAGCGAGCAAAAGCCCAGTAATGATTTATGTATTGCATTAGTTGGCAACTTTCTACTTGGCCATCCTGTAAAGCCTGTCAGTCAATGCCTGTGTGGTCCCTACTTTACACCTTAAACTTCTTCAGCAAGTAAGTGGTGCACCTTCAAAGCCAGAGATGAAAGGACTCAAATAAACGCTCACCATGAGCAGCCCAAGTGTTAACTACCACTCTGTGTTTTGGCTGGGGTTCTGCTCCCCACGCTGCTGCACGTCCTGCTACGGGGTGAGACGTGTTTCCCTCTGACCTTGTGCTCTGGGCAGCTGGTGAACACAGGACACTGCAGAACCTTCCCACCTCCTTCAGGTTTAACTCGTGTTGCTTAACAGTGACTCTGAAGGATCCCATTTCCTACACTATTCTCTGCTGGTCCAAGATGACAAAGATTTGTGGTGATAAACCAAAGTAACAGGAGAGTCAGAGAAGGCAGAATGAGACCAGTGCATTTTTAAGAACACAAGCTGAAAACCAGGCTTTTCTCCATATTCCAACATCAATCATTTCATCATCCTTTGCATTTGTCAGTTCAAGGTAAACTACGATCCTCTGCTCAAACCCAGCACTGAAAATTTATGTATTGCTTGGATCAAACCCACAGTGGAACAGACATTTACCTTTAACACTCTATCCACCTCCTGCTTGTTTAGATCTTCTCCACATTCTTGACTCAGCTGGCTCTGGATGACATTCCTGCGCACTCGGTAATTTTTCGAGAAGATTTCAAGCAAAACTTGGCGATGCTTTAATGGGAAACATATTACAAACAATTAATCCCACCTTTCTATCTGTCAAAGCCACATGTGCCTCAGTCTGCACCAAACATTCACTGAACTATGCCAGAGGATTCTTGCTTCATTATCCTGAAACCATCCTGGGTAGGTCCGAGGCCTCTGAGGGCCCCAGAAGGATCTCTCCAAGCCCAGAGCTGTGACCTGGGGCAGCTCTAAAGGTACAAGATGCTGAACAAGAGGCCACAACACACTCCTCAAATGCTCCCATGGGAGTTCCTGTGTCTCACTCCAGCCAGGAAGATGGAAACTACTGAGTCTTCCCTATAAAAATTTATTTTGCCCATGGACACAGGAGTTATACTGTCCATCCACGTTTTGCCAGGTGCCTTCCCTTTCACGTCCTTTACTCTGATCACAGTTAAGTCTCAGGAGATGCTCACATTTGCTGTAATCATCTCCTGTTCCAAGGACAAGCAGATGCATCAGGTAACAGCATTTCAGCTCTGGTTCACATTGCACTACCATCAAATGGAAATAAATTGGATTGGGTCCCAATGTGAGGCCTGAATCCTCTCTCCTCACAGGTTCAGAACAATTTGTGTCCTGCTGAGCTAGTTACTGACATGTATTCCCAGCGTATTATGCTCTTTCTGCCTGCACCACCTTGTTGTGACACAGCAGTGACCACTCTGCAAGCTAAGAGCTTCCTCCCAGTTGTAAACTGGTTGGTACTGAAACCTGGACACTGGAATACAGGAAGAGAAATACCACCAGCTGTACCAGTTCCAGAAACACCAATTCAAACAGTGCCAAACACCCAATACACGTGTACATGGGAACGTCACTGATTTCTATCTTTACCTGATCGTAAGTGTCACCGGCTTCCCAAAGTGCATAGACCTTTAGCTCGTCTGGTGAAGCAGCAGTCTGTGGAGGAAACTGAGAACAAGAGGCTGTTAAAAATAGCCATCTATTTAATGAGTTCTGCCTAATGATTCTATGATGCAGCATCCCTGGACACCAGCTACTGATTTGAAGGCGTCACTGCCATGTAATGCGAACTGCCGACACAACAGAAGCTCCTCTCTCCCATTCCACAGCCCTGCAGCCCCTGTGCCTGCTCAGCTCAGGCAGGGCCCATCCTGTAGCCACGGGGAGACACCTTCCCACAGGCTGATGACTTCCACCGATACATGATCTGTATCAAACCTGTCTGGCTGGGCCATCCTGCAGCACCCGGACCCTCCCATTAATGAGGGGCTGACTGGGATGAGCACCACAGCACCCCTATGTGTGCCTTGATATGCCCAAGCCATGCCTGAGTGATGCTTCTGGTCAACCACCACGTACCAGAATGATCCCAGGGCTTGGACCTCAGCTGGGATCACATGGCCAGATGTCTCCATTTTTCCTGTCGGCAGCGTTGGCTTCCAGAACGCCCAAAGCAGCATTCAACTGGAGCACCGAACGTATCACAGGTTCTTTGCAGAGGTTTTTGCATTTACAGTGGCAGGTTGTAGAGATTCAGACACCATCCCACACTGATCTGCTTCACCAGTCCCCAGTCAGCGTTACTGACAGGCGCTGTGCCGCTGCTGTTTGTCACCTCCGCTTTGGGGCAGACTACAGCCCTCCAAACGCTGAACGCTGAGGGACAGTGAATCATTTCAGGCTCCAAAAATCAAGCAGGTTTGTTTGTTGGTTTTGTTTGTGTGCCAAGCTAGAGAAACGCATCTGGTTTTTCTGAGGCAGGGGCCTCACACCCCTGCTTGCAGGAAGGAACACAACTGCCTCCCCTCTGTGCCCCAAACCCCTTGAAGAACTAAAATACCATCCGTTGGCCTTAACATTTCCCCTTGGAGCACTGACTAATGAGCAATGCTGGAATATGCCTTCACTCCTGACATGTCCCTTCTGATCTGTCACTGCCAATTCCTTGCTAACAGCCAAGGCGACCCAAATCAATCATCTCTGAAAAGCCAACAAGCCAGTCCTGACTGCTCTGGTGTCCCTCAACCCTGGCTCCTGGTACAAACCAAACCTTTCTTCCCAGCCTCCCTCACACAACGCAGAAGACTTGTGCAGCGCAGAGTGACAGACCAGCCTTTCATGGTTTGCCTTGGATCTTACTGCAATGGGGAAGAATTTTGTCCCACGGGAGCTGCCTGGTGGCATCAGCAGCTTGGGCTCCCACACTGGTCCCATCCGCTGTAGTACAGAGAGGTTTTACACTTGGTTTAGAGCCAGGATTCAAGTTCATCAGGCTCGTGACACCCAACATGGTTCTCGTAAGGCCACTCACTTTTGAGGAATAATCTCTCCTGTATGCTTTCAGCACAGATAAAATCAAACACTTCAGCTTCCCTCCAGAAAAGAGCTGCTGCAGGAAAGGGAATGCCCAGCTGCCTTCCTCTGACACAGTCCCTCAACACAGACCTGGAGTGCAAACTCCTCCTGCCTCAGCCACACGCCTGAAATGCAGCTGTGTTTATCTGGTTGTCCTGTGAGGAAACAGCCTCCAAACCAACACAGTACTTATCTGGAAAGAAAAGCCCACAGAATCTCTTCCTCTCATCCAGCCTTACTCTGCAAACTGCTGAACAGTGCAGCCAGGAGCACCCTGCTCACTCGCTGTTTCCATACAGACACAGAGAGCAGGAAATGCCACCAGCAACTGTTCAGAGACACGCTGCTCCGTCCCAGCAGCTTCACTGAGTCGCCATCTGCTGCCCCTTTGCCATTTTATGTTTGTTACCTTAATCTCACCAGCCTCACCTCGAAACAGCTCTCCACTGCCTTAACCTCTCTCTTTAAAGGATTTACCCTGTACCCCATCCTGCTCTGTGTCCCCAGCTAAACCAGACTGGAAGGGGCTGAGTCTGCCAGGAAAAAAAAAAAGCTATCAGCTGGAATAATCCTGAGGTAAACTGTTGAGCTTATCTCTCCGGGAGCCTGGTGTGGCACTAGCCCAAAAGGTTCACCGTAAGCAGCGCTGCATTCCTCTCCTGTTACGCTAGCCAGGAAGGATGCCGGCCACGGTTACATCATTTCCTGATGCCTCAAAAATATCCTCAAGATTTGGGCAGAATGTGGCCACTGCAGGGACGGCGGGAAGGGAGCCGGCAGGAGCCAGCCAGCCCGGGCACCCCCCGACTACAGGACAGGAGTGCAGGTACTGGGGAGCAAGGTTCCAGCTCAAACAGTTCCCGTGGGGCTGGACAGAGGCTGCAGCGAGCTCTGGACACATGCTTAGTGCCCGTGTCTGCCAAGGATGCCTCCGCTCGGCCCCGCTCTGATGGCAGCAGCCACTTGCCGCGGAGAGGCAACTCCTAGGTGCCCCTGCCCAGCAGTTGGGATTCCTTTATGGGTGCTCTTCCCTCCCGGGTGAGGACACAGCAAGGCACAGCACGCACAGCGCCCTGCGGGCACCCCCACAGCCTCATTTCCAGCCCGAGTGGCATCTTTTCTGGCTCCCCACAAACACTGTTTATCTCATACCCTGGGTGCAGCTTTATAATACCTCCTGCCTTCCCCTGGTAAGGTTTCAATTGCCGTTTTCAGCAACATGTTTTCTGTAATAGGGCAGCATGCAAGCCAAGAATGTCTTCACCCCCCACAGAACATCATTTTAATTACCTCAGATCATTGATTTTTATCACCAAAGCGCTTTCAATTACAGAAAACTAATGAGCAGCTATGAAATCCCACACTAAACAACCCTCCAGGCTTTCCCCGAGCTCAGGCACCCTTGTCAGGCTCTGACAAAACCATCTTAGGGAACGCTCAAGAAATCCCCAAATGAGCCCACGTGAAGAGTAAAACCAGCCCCAGCACCTTTCCCATCTGCACAGAACATCCGGGCAGGCTCAGGGTTATGATTTACACTGCTGGTACCAGTTCAGGCTTATACAGGCTCCTGTATGAGATCTCAAGTGTTGCCAGTAAATTCTGGGCCAGTGGAACTAAAACTCGGAGCAGGTCTCCAGCACGAGATGTTCCAGTGGCCGCTTCCACACCTCCGTGGGTCTCCATGCACAGGTTTTCTACACAGAAGGAAGTTACCAACCATCTCTCCTCAGGAGGATTTTGGTTGTTTTTTTAAAAACTAAAACTACCCCAACTTGCACCCACAAAGCAAAGAGGGGACGGAGTAATTTCCAAAATCCCCCCATTTCCAAAGCAAACAAGCCCCAGGTAACAGAGCAGCTGTGACTCGGGCTGTTTGCCATCAGCACAGCAAACACACACACTGCACTGCACACCCAGGAGAGCCCAGCCAGCACCAAGAGGTGGTTCCAGGCAAACATTACCCCAGGACTTGGACGCTGTCAAGAGAGAAAGCAGAATTACTGAAATTGGTGGTCTCCCTAGTGGCATTTCGAGTCTGCTGCTTGGTTCCCAGGTGCCACAACACGTACTTTGCACACGACTGAACATGTTATTTCTGCCCCTCCGTAGCTGCCCTTATTCCCAAGCTGGGTTTCACCTCCCATGCTCCAGGCTTTCATCAGCCTGCCTGCTTCCTCCTCTTTCCGCCTTGCCTGCTCTTTCACGCATTTCTCTTCCTCTCTCCCCAAAGGCAGCTGACTCCCAAGTTCTTTCTGGTTGCAACCCAATCAGCACTGCCAGATGTCTTGTAAAATTAATTTCCTTTTAGGCTCTTTCCCATGATTCCAAATTCCTTTTCCTTTCCTAAGGAATCTACCCTCACACAAACCTGGCTCTGTCTCATGCAATCACATATGTCGCTTCCATAAAGACAAAGAAACAAAACCACCTCTGCAGTCTAGGAGGAAAAAGAACTGAGCAAAGACACCTGGTGTAGACAGGGTCTGTTGCTTCCCAGAGGGCTCTGCTGGGTCTGCCTTGCCACTCCCCCAGCAGTCAATGCCACCTCTTCTCCCTCAGCTGTACCCCTGTCCCCAAGAGAAGGAGCCGGTGGAACTCCAGGAGAGCTGGTGGGAACCTGGGACTGTCCTGGATCATGTTGACAGGGGCAAGTTGGGACAGTGAGTGACTGCAGCCCAACAGCTGGGATGTAGCAGCAGAGCCCCAAAGACAACTAAGCTGTGCAGCAAGCCACGGAGCAAAGAAAGCAGAGCACAGGGCCTGCCAGCAGCAGGACGCCAGACAAACCTCCAGCCACTCCAACATATCCAATACAGACAGTTAACTGGGAGCACATCTGTTCTTCAGCTCCACCAGCACAGCTCAGGCATTTAACTATCCCATCCCTTCTCCCCAAGTACACCAAGGGAAAAACATACTTACAGGCACCAAAATCTGTTTGCAGCCAGTGTCCAACACCATGTCCTGTAACATTTTGTCCGAAATGCCACTGAACAACGTATGTCCTGGAGGCAGACTGGCTAAGTGAAGGTTAAATAACCGTTTAAGCTCACTCAGGGTGAGTACAAATTGTTTCTTAAATGTCGACGACACAAAAGCCTTCAGTTCCTGGGCTACTCGGTCAATGCAGCCTCCAGGCAAGTGGCCGTTTATGGAGTCTGTGGAGTCCTCCTCTGCGTGGAGGCCGTTGACAATGCCGTTGTTCATGCCCTCGTAAGCAGAGGTGTCCATTGGCTCCTCGTCACTCACAGGCTCCTCTTTAATGCGGATATTGGAAACATCCATCTTGGCTGAGGTGTCACTCGATTTCATCTCTGCCTTTTGCTTCTGGAGCTCCTTCTCCAGCTGCCCATAGTTCTGCTTGACTTTTGCTTTAGCCATGTTGACCCTTTGCTCCCCAGAAACCAGCAACGGATGAGCTAGTGAGAAAGAAACGATACCATAAACCTCACCATAACCAGGACTCCAGGCTTACAGAATGTTTCTTGACAGGCTCATAGTGAAATACAACCAGAAAACATCATCTGTTTGTAAAATCTAAGGCACAAATCCAGTTTGTCAATTAGATTTTACTTTAGTTTTGAGGTTTTTGGTGGGTTTAATTTAAAAAGATAAACCTGCTGAGTTGTAAGCCAGATACTTGGGGAAGGGTGTTCCATTCAAGGAACCTGAAGCAAAGACAAAGTGCCCCTGGTTCAATCACTGGGGCCTTTTCACAACCAGGATACAGGCTGTTCATACACCTCTACTTGTGACCCAAACCCTTCCTCACCTAAGAGTAGCATCCAGCAGCTGGTGGGGCCTGCTGCAGCAGCTGCCCGAGCCAGCACAAGGATGCCCTATAGGTAGTGAGGAAGTGAAGGGGTTAACAGCAAACCTGAACTGCCTTTCAGCAGGAGCAGCACAGTATGGACACCTGACACCTTCTTCTTAGCATTATTGCCCCTGTGATGGGGAGAAAGGGACAGGAGGAGTTGGCAGCAGAGAACTCCAGTCTCAACGCCAAAAGGAAGGAGTTCTGTGTCTAAGGCAAAAGCATGCACAGCACACATGCTGCTGTCTTCTCTGCTGTGAGGCTTGATAATCCTCTCCCAGTAACCCAACACCTAATCCTTCCCAGCAGATCAGGCACAGGGTACTGAAATTGATTCATGTGCTCATTTGTCAGCTCTGCTCTTACTCTTCTTCACTGGCTTCAGTGTCTGGTACAGACCCAAGAACTCTCTAGAATCTCAAATTTTCACAATCTTTTAGGATTACGGAGCAGCTACTTTAATATTCTCACTGGCGTCCATGGTAGAGAAGGATGTCAAAAGACAGACAACTTCACACCTTCATACAGCCCCCTGCCAAACAGCTTCTTCATTAATTGCTCAGCACCCAACCACACCACAGAGCCCAGTGCCTATCAGGGGAGATAGAAGCACCTCATGGGTAACAGCCCCAGCTGATTTTATACTGTGAAACAGCCCAGTGCCAAGGGAATTCTCCCTGCTCTGCTACAAGGACGCTGCAGTAAGCTTGTGTCACCCCACCATCAGTGTTGCTAGTACAGACCAAGATCTGTCTCAAATAAGCCAGAGGAAATCGCAAGAAAGAAAGAGTATTAAATGAAACAAGACCAGTCCCCACCATGTTCAAAGTCAGAGGCATTCATAAACAGCACCCAGCAATGGGGAGGGATGCGTGTGCTTCAAGATTATCCAAGTGAAACTCCAGTTACCTGATTGTGCCTCTTGTTTCTTTGGTGTCAAGTGCTCCTTTAAGAGATTATAGACCTTTTCCAGTCTGAAACACAAAGATAAGACATACCAGGACAGTTCAAATTGTTATCCCTGCACACAGCCATGCCAGCTTCAGCCATTAGCTGAAACACTCAGCTTCTCCAGGGAGCCAAGGGAACAGGAATGACCCCATGCAGTGACACCCCTCCCCCCCACTGCCTGTAGACTGCAGGGGGAAACCTTTGAGGCAGTACAGATTAAAATATCTCTCAATGTTGACAGAAACTTAGTACAGAGAGTACTCTTGTTTTAACTTACTCCCCCAAATAAAACAAGTATTTACTTGGCCTGAATGCCCATCCACAGCATATGTTGCCTCTGAACTATATCCGGATGCTTCTTAACAAAGTCTTCATCATAAGGGAGCATGAACTCCCAACCTTTGTTTATTCTTGCCACAGACATGTGCTCGAGGAAGTCTTTCACGTCTTCTGGGCAAAGCTAAAAGAAAAAGCATAAATCATTTAGAGAGGACATCTGTAGCCATGCAGCAGCAGGCACCGGTCCATGAGACAGGAAAAGCTGGGCTGAGCTGGTATTTACAGGGCACCTCCACGAATACACGCCCAGCCAAGTCAGGGACACTCAGCCTTCTCGGCGGCCCCACCACTTTCACCCCAAGTTAAAAGCACAGGACTTCAGAGAGCAGGAGTGATTAATCACCCCAGAGTCAAACTGCTCGTGGCAAGTTTGGTGAAGAAAAGGGAGTTTACAAACTGAGATGAAAAGACTCCATTGTGAGGAGCAGCATATTCTGTAATGTTACTCTTACTTTAGAGCTGCAGGTCAGACATGCTGCACCTACACACACAGAGCTTTTAGGCAGCACTGGACCTCACGTTCCAAAACCAGATGGTCTCTGCATAAACTGACTCATGTTTTGCCATTTCACTGCATTTTAAGGAAATGATTTTTTTATCCTCTTTACTTAGTGTTTCTCATTCACTTGCCAGTTTTAACAGAATATTCAGATGCCTGAGAAGCTTTAAAACTTTTACTCAATATTGATAACTGGCAAATGCTGAGAGACGAGTTTTGTAGCACACCCAAAGCAGAGCAGCTGGTGGGGGCTGCACAAACACATCTGCTTTGGTGCACGATCCATCAGCTTCATTCAAACTGTGTCCAGCTTTCCACTGAAACAGGTGAGAGGACAAGATGCACTCTATGGCTCAGTTACATGGCCCTGTGGACTGTAACAACTGCAGGAGCTGCTCAACATGTTTCTAAGAAGGGTATGTACCTGTACCTGTTCCAAAGCGAAGGCACCCCAGGCAAGCAACACTGCAAGTCAGCTGGGACGCAGAGGCTGTGAACCTGAGTAAAGGCCTGCAGCAGCATCCACTACCCACCGACAATGCCCAACACTTACCACAAGCTTCTGATTTAAGAAGAAAGGAAGAAAATAATAAAAGTCACTCACTTTTGTAACTGCTGCCACTTCCTTTCTCACCACCCAGCGGCCCTGTGTGAACTTCCACATCTAGGAAGGGAACAAAAGAGAAAAACCTAGCAACTGCATTTAGCATTTAGCAGTTGCTCTACACAAGTTGTAGCAATGACCCTGTTCAGTGATGTTACCAAAAAACCAAAACCCAATTCCTTTTGAGAATGTGGAAGTAGGTAGTGGAAAACACTTTCTGGCCTCTTCTGTCCTCAAATGACCACAGACACAGTATCAAAAGCTTTGAGAGTCCATGGTTTGCCGTGGTGAACCTGTGACTACTAAAGCGATGAAGAATCTTGTGAACTCCTTTTAGTTTCCAAAATAAAATAAAAGATCCCCTGCAGTGGGAGTCCAGAAGCCACACCTGAAGCTCAATCAGTTTCTCACGGACCCAGTCACTGACCTAAAGAAACTCTTCATCCACCTCTGTTAACGTAGGTGCCTGTGTAGGCCGGCGACTGTTGCCTTTCCACAGCACACAGCCCCCCAAAAAGTGCCTGTTCCCTTCTCCAGTGCACATCCCAGTCATTTACAGCTATGCTGAGATATCTGTCACTCTCACACTTGTCCCCAGTCTATGGAAAAGCTGGGTGTTCTGAGGAGCAGTAACTATGGTCTAACATCCCAAGAGGCTGCTGCCGAGAGCGAGCTAACAGGGTACAGGAGGGCCTGGGCAGAACACATTCTGAACATGACCTCTGATTTCTTCCTGTCTCCATGTAAACAGGCTACAACCTCCCTCAGCCTGTATTCATAATCTTGTGAAGAATTCAAAATCTCATTACTGCCAATTTCTTCCTGCCTTATGATGTCATCTATGCATCCTTCTCTCTGATTCAGCTTCTCTCTGCCCATAAACACACAAAACCACCACGCTCATTTAGGGCACAGTGCATTTCTGTTTGGAAGCACAGGAAGCTGCTGCCCAGAGGAAGCAGATCCATCAGCTCTCCTTGCACACCACTCTCAGGCAGCCACTTCTCGTTCAGAATTCATGGTGTGGGGAAAAAAAGAGCAGCTTTCAGGAAATAAACAAATCACTTTGTCTCCTACCCAAAGCACAGCATTGAGCAGGTGGACACCAAAAGTCACTACTGGCCCTAAGTATTTTTTTAACCTTGTTAATTAACTTTACACGAATATATTCAGGGAAATAAAGTTCACTCTTTAAGCCACAATGCATCACCTCCAGAGATGCAATACAGCATTACACACTATTTCCAAGCCTTATGACCAGAGGTTTCACTTAATCTGAAAGCCAGAAATATTGACACTTTCTATTTTCTAACATTTTAACTCTTCCCCTGTCGTAAGACTAATCAGCAAATGACCTGCCTTAAAGTTCAACACAGATCCATTTCTCATGCATGGTGTATTGGACATAATTCAAATGGAAATAATTTATCTTTACATCTTAATCGCTAGAACACCATGGCTTACTTAATGGAGCATAATAATTCCTGGCCTCTAGAACTTTACACACGACATGTCACCTAATCTGGTGTGTCCTAAAGACTTCTGGCAGTGGGTAACACCTGAATCCAGGTCTCCATATGGCAGCGTCCTGGGCAGACATCACAGCACAATAAAAAGTCACTTTCAATCACTGTCAGTTTTATCTCACACTAGTACTGCCATGTCCTTAAAAGTCTCTTCCATGGCATGCTGCTGTTCAGAGCTACATCTCAAATGAACGTTGCAAACAAGGGCAACAGTCAAGTCTAACCGAAAAAAATCACAGCAATGCACTTGTCAGCGTCTCTCTGATGGGGTGGAAGCTGTAAACTGCATATGAACTTAAGAATCACTTAGGAGCTTAATTCTTTCCATGGTTAGTGAAAAGAAACACAATGCAGAGGTTGTTCCTTTCTGCTGTGGTTACGTGTGTGTTTACAAAACCTGTATTCATTTCAACTTCCATGTGCAGCTACTGCTCACAAAAGGTGCCCAGGAACAAAGTCCTTTCGCTGATTAGCAGCTCTGGGGAATAAAGTCCTTTTTAAAGATCAACAGTGCATGCTCAGGGAGGGCAAGGCTTACCCACACTGCCCTCCTGAGACCTCAGAGTCCTGAGCCCACAGAAATCTATCTGGAGAAACAAGGAGTTTATTATCCAGTCCTGGCTTTTCTGTAAGCCCTGCATTGTGGGGGCTACGTGATAGTGGCTCTACAGCATGTACCAGAAAGGGATGAATGCTGGTAATGACGGATGATCAGAACCTGCCAGCCAGCTACAATGTCAGTGTACACCAACGCTCCCCACACAGACTTGTAGCAAAGCCATCAGGATTGAAGCACAATGAATTTCTTTGGAGGAAACACCTCATTGCAGTAGAGCAGCAGAGTTTTGCAATGCCACAAGCTCTCAGGAAAACTTCAGCAGGGTTTTCCTTTAAAAACAACAAACACTTTTATACTTACAACAAAGTCTCTGCCTCTACAGAGCACTTCTGCAGGGACTCCACTATGTGGACTGGAAGTATCTTTTGGGTAGAGGACATCACTGTTAATTAAAAAGATGGATTAGTTTCTAGGTACTCCAGAAACATAGCACTGGTGAAGATTAACATAACAAACATGTCCTCCCTGTTCTGCAGTCAAATTATACCTTTACCCAAAGCATGGTTTTCATTAAAGGAATTAATATTGGCATAATTACACCACTGCAATTACACTAGTGAAAAACGGCTTACACCAGCAGATGTGTGCAACAGAGGTACAAGCTCTGCTTTGTTCTTGCAAAGCCTATCTTGCCTTGGATCAGGTAAACAAGACCAGAACAGTCCTAAGAAATGCTTAGGCTAACCTGGCATGCAGCCTTGAAGGCAGCATTTAGCCAAAATGCTGATGGATGGGCATAAGGGGGTTTTATTTCCTTCCCAACAATCAAGGGCTTAAGAATACAATGTCATGCTCGAACCAAACAGCCCTGAGACAGACGCCACCCTGTGTCTCTACCCCGTGCCTCGTCTGCCTGCAAGACCAACTGGATGACACTTGTTAGCACGCTCCCCAAAGCCTCAAGGCAACCCAGGTTCAAGATCTTGATCCTACCCAGGCCAAGGAAATGGGTCCCTGCTCCACGTAAAGCTCTGACACGTGCAGCTCTGCCCCACCAATCCAACCACCACATCTACTAGAGATACACACATCCTCCTCGGACTAGTAGCAACGAATCAGCTATAGCAAAATCTACCCAAATGCTAACACACCACCTTTCAACTTGCTTCCAGTTTCCTTCTGAAATGGATTGCTGCTAACACTATTCACATTGCTAATACAGGCCTGTATCAGGACAGCTGAAACACATCCTGCTAACAGACCTGGACTCGTAGCTGGTGCCTCTCATCTTAACAGAGAGCTATTCCAGAGCCTGTAATTCTCTGCAGGCAGTGCTCCACCCAGGTACAAAAATAAATTAAAAAATCATACTGTACTTTAGACTTCAATTCCCAGTAGGATTCCTATTAAACAGGAGGAGGATACAGAATCCATTTCATGTGATACACTCAGTACTCCATGCTTGATTTATTAAGTGGGCAATGCCTTCTAGAGGGCAGCTTTCAGCTGACAAGAGCAGCATCCACTGATGAACAGCAAGGTAACCAGACAAAGATCTTTCCTGGACTGAATTTAGCTGGGAAATACTATAGCTGACATTAGTTTCATTTTCTGTGTTTGTTTTTGATGCTAATCTCTGGAAGAATTCAGGGAAGTGCTCCCACAAAAGAACAAGAGTGAACACAATACCAAAACCTGACATAACTCAAATGCAACTACAGATTACATCAGCCATCATTTCAGCTGGGGTATGTACTAAGGTACTATGCTTTAGCAGCAAGGCTTTACATTGAGTATCTGACTGCACTGAAAGCACCAAACATCCCATCGAGATTTCACAGTACTGCGAGGGAAGAACACGGCTGCTCTGGGACACAAGGAAGATGAGTGTATAAAATCCATTGTTCTGATCCTCTCCTGAAAGCAGAAAACCACATCCCAGTAACAAAGACGAGTCATACCTCTTCACCACCCAGTTTCCCTGGACCAGCATTGCCACCTGCTGTATGCAGCGGAGAACTGCCGTGGAGTCAGTGCCGGAGCCTAGCAAACTCATCAGATTTGCAAATGGCATGACCTTCACTGAAAGGCAAAACACACACCAGATTAAGGGTTTAAGATGTAAAGATTAACACACGATACACAAACTGATTTATAAATCTACAATACTCTGATTTATGTTGAAGTCCATGGTCAAAGCTTTATCTTAGGAAAAAATACCCAACAAAACCCTAAGTACTACTATGTCCGCCCTGCACTACAGGCATCATATGCCCTAAAAATACCTGCTAGTGTTTCAAAGTTGATTAGCTTAACTGGTCACAAATTAACGAATTAATAATTAAAAAATACTAATTTATGCCTCTGGCAATTGTTTGGAAACAAGGCAGGAAGCTCCTGAGCCAAAGGCCTCAGGATTTGCTCTCATCAGACAGTAACTCAGAAGAGACAAACACAACTTCTGGATGTCACTCCTGAGCCTGTATTACTGGAAACTTCCCAGAAGATGTCAAAGTGCAGCTTCTTGCCTTAACCTTCAACTTACGACTCAGACTCCACATTACAGGAGATACCTGCTGAACTAGATGTATCCAGAAAGCTATCATCAGGTTAGAAATCATTCTAAGAGGAAACTGGCTGCAAACATACAAATGAGCAGTCTGTTACTGCTCTTCTCTGTACAGCAGGTCTTAGGCTTTTCACAGAAACAGGGTGCCAGACCAGACTGCCTGGGGGGGGTGGCAGGACTGGTACCTTATCTGAGACAATTAGAAGTCACAAAGTAAAGTTCAAATGTATTACAAAAGCTACAAACCATTCTTCATCAGGATCTTAATCTGATCAGCAAGGGGTAAAGTTCTCAGCTGGGCCATAGAAAGCACATTGCTTGGAGCCACTGGCTTGTCACTGCAGATAAACAAGCAGATTTGCAGCCCATGAGAAAGAGCATCCAGCCAACATGGACTCTGAACATTCTGTACAAACACTTACTTCTCTTCCTCTGTGCTTGGAGGCATCAGCATCATTAAATATTCACTAAAAGAAAAGAAAACATCTCCTTAAAATGCTTGTCTTGGGACTTCCCAGGTGTAAGTATGGTTATGTCTTGCTTAGAACACTCCTACTTGAGTGAATCAACAAAACAAACATCAGTTTGCAAGGAGAGCTCTCCCCTCTCCTCTCCCATCAGCAAAAGCTATTGACATTCATCTGCCCAAAGAGAAGGTGTGAAATAAATGGGAGTCTGAATCTCAGCTCTTCTGTACAGAAGAGGTGTCCAAAGAGGAACTGCAAGAGTAAATACACACAGGGGCACATAAAGTCCTGTAAACAATCAGGCCAGCAACAAGCAGAGTCTTTTCCACCCATGTAACTACCAGTGTCTGTGAGGAATCAGATCCAAAAGACTTCTCAGAAAACCCAGCAGGGTTCCACTGAGGTGTTATATGTTAATAAAACACCCACACACACCATTAAACAGAGAGTCTCCCGCTTCTCCGCTCCTTGAGCTGCAGTTTTATCAGGTCACAGCAACATCAGTACCAACTGCCCCATGGGAAGAAGATTCCTGTACAACTCCAGTCACCAAGAAACAAAGCCAAACAAGTTTCAAGTAGTTTCAGGTGTTTCCCACAAATCACAAAGGAAAGTTTTGTAAGATTTGCTAACAACAGAGTTACTGGCTTCAGAGTTTTCATTTATTTTAACCAGAAGGAGCTTTTGGTTTACTTCTCCTTTACACTATCTGCACTCCGAGTAATTCAGGATTGCAGTAACATATAAGTGGCTACAATCCCAAATGAAAACAACTAGTTTTAATCTCAGAGTAGAGGGAAACAAAGAAAGCAACCTGAATAAATCGAAGGCTAGTTTCCATAGTTTTTAAACAATTCAATTTTTTAAATGGACAGAATTATCAAAGAGCAGACTTTTAAAGAATAGACCTGCTTACTACTCTGAAAACAATCCCAACAAGCTACTCCCATTTCTGTAGGAAACCATTACCTGGGAGATTTAATTAATTCTGTGTTCTCAGCAAGCCCGTGACCTTGACTGAATAAATACTGGCGCTCGTGTTCAGAGCGGCTATCCTGGAAATGTGGAAAAAACAAGAGTGAAAACACAGAAAATATACCAGAGCTGGACTCCTCATTCCAAACTGTGACCCCCCTATCCTGACTGCACCCCTCAAGTGTTCCACCTCATCAGCTGATGTTCTGCTTTCACTTTCCTGAATGATGCTCACATGATGTGAGGTATTTCTCTTGCTACAACATGGAAATCTCCCAACAGACACGCATGTGGGTCAGACAAACAGGATTTCTGACCCCCAACTGAGTGGGTATCCCAAGTCTTTCATGAAGTCCAGTTCACAGTCCAAGACCTGAGTAATTCTTGTACTCAAGACACCCCCCACTTATGTTCATCAATCTATCAGCTTTAAACCTTTTCCCAGCATGGACACCCCAAAGCATCATCCAGTGGAGGAGGTACCGAGCACTGCAGGGTGTGTTCAAGCCTACAGATGATTCCCATGAGCCCAGATTAAAACCAGCTCTAGTCTTGGCTGAGCCTTCAGGCCCAAGCAGCCTCCTCAGCAGCACACACCTACCTTCAAGCCATAATAATGTAGATGAACCCAGTGCTCTTCTGCTTGTCTCTTCTGCAGGAACTCATAGGACTGAACACGCCGTTGACGAGCTTGTTCGGTCTCAGGGCGGGAGAATCGGACCTGGAAGATTTGGGCATCATTAAACACAACCCCAAAACCCTTGAAACAAAACATGTATTATTTATTTGGTGCATATGTAACAGAAGCTAGGGGGGCTAGCTCAAATCAATCACACCCTACTGTCAGTGCCATCTTTATGCTTGTGCAACAAGGACAAGTCCATCTTGCTTCCCCACTCCCACACCAAACGTCGCCAGGACTAGCTGAGGTTTCCTGTCCTTTTTTTGGGTGTGAATTGTCATGCTTTTTTGTGAACTATTGCCTGAACTACCATCAAACGGAAATTTGGACTTACAGTAATTTGCTTAACATCATCTTCAGCTTCATCTTGGGATGAATCACCACCTGCCAAAAACCACAACAGAGTAAACACACCACTGCAGTGAAAGAGCCAAAGCCAATCAGTAACTGTCTGGGGGTCCACCCAGGAAGAAAGTGGTACTAGGAACTCTATAGCCACGGGCTCTATCCCAGTTTGCCAAACTATCCAACATACGACAGCACCACACTGCTCTCATGATGGGAGATACTGCTCCCGTGAGGTTTGCAGTGCAACTTTACAGTGGCAGTGGTGACACAATCCCTGCTGCTGCCCTTTGACACCATTTACCACCCCCCATCCCTCTGCTGAGCCCCCACACTGTGCCCTCATTTCTGCAGCTGCACTGAAACAATCTGAGAAACGGCCTTATAATCAGTATGTGGTTACAATAAACACCTTCAGAATATAATGGCTCTTACCAGTAAAATTACATCCAGAATCTGTATCTCACCTCCCAAAAGGTAACACAATTCAGGGAGCATATACCTTCATTAGCAGCTTCTCTTTCTCGGTGTTTTGCATCAGCCTTGTCCAAGTAGGTGAAGCTTGGCCTCAGCTGAAGAATTCCATGTAGTGGAGTCAAGTGAAGTTCACCTGAAAAAGAGAATTAACGTGGGATCAAGTTGTTATTTTCCACTGCCCAAGGACAGCATTTCTGATCATCTCCCTATCTCTGTAGAGGCACAGCTTCAATTGAACACTGGAGTGAAAAACAGAAAAGGACACTGGCATGAAAAATTAATCCAGTGCTCAGGATTTCAAAGGAATATGAAAGACCAGCCTCTATTTCCATTACTTTCCTTTCAGTGCTGAAACCAGATGTTGTGGAGAGCCACATTCTGGCTCAGACCCAACCTGTAGTGCAGGACACTCCTAGTAAAACAGTCATCACTGAAGACAACCTACAGATTTTCATCTCAAATGATCATCAGATCAAAACTCTGTGATGGCATGAGGAGACAAGAGGGGTAAAAAGTGTTGAACAGAAAAACAAGACAGACAAAATAAGATGGAGATAGTAATATAAATAAAAATGATAAATTTATGCTGCAAATATGTATTATTTCAGGCCACCATGCACTGTTACAATCTTGGAGGCACCTACAAACCCACAGTGTTCTTATAATATTTACAATTTTGCTAGACCTTCTCAAGGACTTTGGAGGCATTGATAAGGAAAAATTTTCCTTTCTTTGAAGACACATCAAAATTAAAAGCTAGGCTGGAGGGAAGGGAAAAAAAGAACAAAGAACACACGAGCCTTACCTTAACCCTGAAATGAGCATGTTTTACTGATCTAAGGGGTAAGCAAAAGAACCTTACCTTTTTTATAAACAGCAGCTGCATAGCGGGAAACGTTACTCGCAGCTTGGGAAGAGCAGAAAGTCTGTTTGTCCATCAGCTTCCTGCAGACAGACAAACGCTGTGAGATTGTGGTCAATGGGCAATAAGGCATAGAGATGTTACAGGCCTGCAATCCTGCAATCATCGACTCTTAAAATGGAGTATCAACAGCTGCAGCAGATCTATGCACTCATCCTGCTGTTTGCAGTTTGTTAAGTCATGAAGCACACCTAAAAAATGTAGGTTACTTCCAACAGCACTTGCTGTACTGCAGCATCCAAAGCACCTCCCAAGACTGTACAGCCACTCACCTTTCCCTGAAGCCCTGAGACACACACACACACACACACATCTATGCTCTCACCACAACAAAGACATGAAGGCAAAGAGGACACCTACGAGGAATAGGTACTTGTTTCATCTGTACACGTGCCATCTACATTGAGAGCAATCTGTTCTCCCTTGCTGCGACAGTAGTTAGGATTCAAGGTATCAATGGCCATTTCAAGTTCAACCTAAATAATATGAAAGCAAAGACAGTTAATTACCATGGCAGAACTCCAAATGTATCAATTATAATTCAATCCCACACTTGCTCACATTTCCATAGGTTTACAGCAAATTTAAACACATCAACAGCATCATTCAAATCCACAGGGCAAATATCATGCATAAAGCTGAGCATATATATGGGGTTTTTTTGTAGGATGGGGACATTCCCACAATAAGCTAGAGACAGATAAACTCCCACATAAGGGAACAGGAGCAGAGAAACCAGAGACTGCAGCACTTAGCACTGACTTCACAGTTATTCCTGATTTACACTGGTTGAAGCACAGAAACAAGCTCCAAGCTTTTCATTACAAGGAGAACTAGTGCCCCCTTCAAACTTTAAACTTCCAACATATGTCCAAAAAGAAGGATTTCCCCACACACCGTTTCACTGTATGTAGCACCAGTGCAGATCCTTACTCAAGGCAGGCCAAAGGCCTTGCAAATTTATCACAGCTGTTACCTCATTTTTTCTTCCCCTTCACAAACTGAACTAGTTACAGATCACTGGATGAGCCAGCAGATTTACAAGCCTGCACAGGGCTTACAATGCAAATGTTTGCTGATTTTAATGGAAGACTTCCTGAACAAGCTTCACACAAGCACTCTCCTTGATCATTTCCCAGGACAAAATCCTATTATCACAGATATCTATTTCTGCATTTTTTTAATTAAGGCATTTTAACATTATGGGCACTGTTTTGGAATATATTTGCAAGCAAGTGCATTCTGCCTGAGGCTATACCTTCACTACCTATACAACCCCATTGATTTCACAAGGACTGATGACTGACAGCCAGGCAAGGGGGAAATCAAGACCCTCTGATCAAGACACACACCAACACTGAAAGACAGGGCATGCTTCCAAAGCATACTGAATATTGTAAAGTCCTTTTAAATCAAGCTGCACAAGCACCTACAGACTGAATTAGCATTAGTAACTATGTTTCCCAGGGTGACTATTTTAACTTGGAGTGGCTTTTCCAACATGACTTACATTCCTTTCTTTATAAACTACTCGTATTCTAAACTTTACAGACACAGTGAAAGGCTCCCCACACCTCCAAGCACAGAAATCTGGTGCTGCAAGTAGTCACATAGAGCAGCTTAACACAACGTGCTGTTCTTACACGGCACACAACATAAAACAACTTCTACAGACGGGACCCAAAGGATGACCAACCTTTTGCTGCTTTGGTTTTATCTTGGCTGATAAATGGGTAACATCATCGTAGGTCATGGAGGCCGGACGAATAGGGTACTGGAAAACAAATTCATTTCATAAAACCCTCTTCATTTAAAGATCAGAGTCATTTCTGTGTTCTCTTGTCTTCCCTGTCCCCTCACTTGTAGATCCACTTGTCAAATGGATACAAGAAATCAAGAAAATAAATTGCTTGACCCATTTGGGAGTCAGCAGGGAATATGACCTAGAAAGCCTGTTGCTTTCCTCCCTTGTGCCCTGCTTTTGTCACGACACAACCCCCTTCCTGCCCCTCACATCACAATAAATGTGAGAACACAGAAAAGGGAGCCACACATTAGCCCAGCAGAAGAAGGAAATGTTAGAAGCTATAAAAACACAGCATTAACTCTCTGGAGAGGTATTACCTAAAAGAAAGATACTTGTGGCTTTACACAAGAGGTGGTAGCTTACAGGACATGGGCCACATGTAGCTTGTCAGGACACTCAGCCCAGGCTGAGACCAACAGGGCTCATGCTCATACTCCAGCCATGCTCTGCCAGTCCAGGCCATGCAGAGGATCTGTACAGGATGGAGTGGGCCTGCCAGTGGGCATCACTGGTTTATAAAGAACATTTAACCCAACAGTCTTAAAAGACTTCCCATTGTTCACATGGGAGAAGTGAGTCATAAGGATGAAACAGGTAAAGAAATTCAGTGGCAGAATGAAAAACAGGCCACCACTGTCCTGACGTATTTCCACCTCCCTTCACTACTTGGTTTTATCCCCATAATGTAAGGGGACTCTTCTGGTGACTCACACTGGTTGATGAACTCGACGTTTTAAATAGGAGCAGCCCTATAGAAATGTTTGTTTAGTCAAGATGGCAGGAATCAGTGATGGCAGAAGAGTGCTATAAGACTGCAGATTTATCCAAACCACAACAAAAAGATATCATCTGCTGCCCCTTACGGCAGTTAGAGTGATTTAATCACAAGTCCGTGCCATAAATGACCACTCCTCTCTTGGCAATAATACTAAGTATTTCAACTGACTGAGACCCAAACGGCCTTGCCTATATCCAAGATCTTGGCAGGCTGAAGCAGTAAAGTTATGCTCTTTGAATTGATTTTAAACAAACTATCACTGCATAAAAGCTCACTGAAATACCTGAAACAGATACAGCTTCTCCAGTAGACTTCTGGCCAGGAACACGTCAATCTGAAAGCAAAACAAACAACTTTCATCAGATGCCAGGGGTAACCAATGGAGCCTCAGATAAAAGTACAATCTCTAGAGCTCAAATACCAACAGTTTTAGCTTCCCATTACAAACCCTAACATAAAACACATTCATGACTCTCTTGTCAAATCTCTGCTGATTTTGACATGAAATTGTGCAGTTGGCCTCTAAAGAAAAAAACCCCACTACAATGAGGCAGCAGTGGCTCCAGCTGTGCTGCTTCTCTCTGAGGAAACCTGGCAAACAAATCTGATATGAAAAAGGAAATTTGTTTGGAAGGGCTGAAGTGAATCTGTTATCACAATTACAGAAAGAGGTGGAAGTTCTCTCTTTGGCAGTATGACCAAAAGGTAACTTCCTCACTAGTATTTTATCATGAAATCCTTCTAAATTAGAGAAAACCCCACATCCCCAATCTGAGTCAATATTTATTTTTCCCCCCAGCATCAAAAATCCACAGATGTTTCATGACTTTCACAAACAGGAGCTGCCATTTTAGACACCTTTAGAGTCATTCCTTTTCTCATGGCTTTTCTCCTTATGAGCTTACCCTTCCTTGTACTTTTGGTGTGGAAATTCACACATAAAGTGAACAGGACACTGTGGCTACTCTTTGGGACATACCAGTCCTTTAAAGAAGTCCAAATCAGAATCCAACTGCTTGTTTTGGCAGAAGACATGAAATAGGTTAGCTTGGTATTTGACAGGTATCAACTCATTGAAGTCATTCCAATTTTTTACAGCTCTTAAGAGGCATGAAATAAAGTCACTGGGAACACATGGTGGTAGAAGCAAGTTCCCCACCTCTGCTCCTCCTCTGAAAGGCTACAAAGGGTGAAAAACCTGAACTGAATCTGCCCACACAGACAGCAATATTTTGGCAAAATCTAATGACACAGTTCCAGTCATTTAAGGAACCAGAACAGTAATTATTTTTAAAAAAGCTTCATGTACAATCACTGCTGCCACAAGGCACTTCTACCTCTTGTATAATTGGATCATCTTCTTCATTTGCCATGCTAGGACACAAAAAACTTCTTCTTGGCTTATTCCTTGGCACGACCTGAAAGAAAACAGAAATGTCACAAGGGTCAATACATCTGCATCACATACCACAGGTCTCCTCCTTTCAGTGGTCACCTGTTTGGTCTGGTTTTGGAAGAAATGTAAGAGTTTGCATGATCAGGTCCCTGATATTCCACAAATTTAGAGACCAGCAAAGTTTTCCAAAATAGGTAAGTTCCTGTCACTTTTCTGAAAGCTGGCAGTTAGGAAGAAAGAGAGCACTGAGTCAGTGCTCCACAGGGGGAAGGACAGGCCTTTCATCCTTGCATTAAGCGTATCTTTTATACACTGCTTAACTATACCACAGTTAGCAGCTGGTTTTGCAGCCAGCAATACAGTGCAGTGCTGATCAGTCAGCATGAGTGAGCTCTGAAACTGCCACTGTGGCCATCACTGTCATCAAAGGCAGTGCCAATTGGTTCACCAGCTACCCTTCTAGAAAAACTCCTTGAAAGTGGATACTGGAGAAAGCTCCCAGCTAAAGAGCTGGAAGAAGAAAAAAAATCTGAGCAAACCCTGAGCACGGGACCAGAACAATATTCCCCTCTGTGAACGTGCTGACCTTGATTTCATCCACTTGACACGCTGCAGCCTTGTCTCTTGACCCACCACCCTTCAGACTGTATTGCTAAACTTGAACTCCAAAATACACTCCTCAGCTTCCATTGGAGTCCTTTGAAATCATCAGAGCAGATTTTACATTGTAACTACACCATTTCCAGAGAAAATAAGACTCTGATATGAACTGGGGACTGAGTGCTCTGGAACAAAGAGTTGGCATGTTCAATCCAGCGCTGGAGTCAGTGTCATGCCTGGTTCAGACCTCTGAATAAAAAATGATCCCTCAGCTAAAGCAAGAATAGTTTCCCCCTGCTGAAATCAAACAAAAGGATTTACAAATTATTTGGAATGCTATTGCAACAATGTGAATTAGTCCAGTGACACTGCTGATCAGCCAGCACGGGTTCAAGATAGGCACAGAAAAATAAGACCTCTCACAAACTGATCAAGGAAAGTTTTGACAAAAAAAAGATGATCAGGCAAAGAAGGAAGATCTATGCCCAGGAACTGTGCTACACTGTCTTCTCCTTGATGCCAGCCTGCTTCTTTGCTGGACCTCCCACAGAGGAAGAGAAAGAGGCAGCATCCAGCATCAGTGGGCACTAGAGAGGTGGCAAAGGAAGGAAGCCAGCACAGCATCCACCTTGCAGCCAAGGTGGTGGCTTATTTCTTTTTTTTTCCTCTTTCCTCCAAATACACAAGCCACTGCACAACATAAGTGGCTCAGTACATTTCAACAGAGGTGTAGGCTTCTCAGAACACCATGTTAATGTACAGGCAGTTATCTAAGGAACCTTTCAGAGAGGCTGGGGAGGCATTCTGGGTACCAGTGTTGCATCACCACACGGGCAAACCTCCATTCAGGCAACACCTCTGGTTTATTTACACTGTTTCTGCCATTCCACCTAGAAATATGACTATGCATTTTTCACTTACAGGTTCTCCACTACCATCAAAGTGCCCCTTCGAGTGCTTAACTGGAATTTTCCATTTCTTTATGGACCAGCACGTCCCTGGCTTTTCCCACCACACCTCTGTCTTTGAACATTTACCACTTAATAATTCAGATTCATATTTGAAATTATTTTGTAGAAATGCAAAGCTTTCCCAGCAAAAAGACACTATCCTAACTGCAGGCTGGGGCCATGAGCACATGATACCTGACAGATATCCGAGGCATCCGCTCAGTTCTTCCCAGAAACACACACATGGATATGTTGCTTTAAAGAAATGAGATTTGTCAGCTCCAATTTTGCTTTCTCTGCTCATGTCCCCTGATACAGCAGGCTCACATGAAGCCAGCCCTAGAGCTCTGCATGAAATGGCACAACTGCAGTTTTCATTCGGCTCAGAGCTGATGACAAGGTGTGTGAGAACATGCAGTGACACCCAGGTGGGGGGACCTGGGGCCAGACCCTCCTCCTTCACCCCCCCAACAGCACTGGGAACCTTTCTTGACAGCCTGAGCGCTTGTTCTCTCTCTCCTTTGAGAGTTATTCCACTTTCCAGAAGAGAAATGAAGATTCCCTGGGCTAAAGAGAGAAAGAGAAATCTAACCCAAAGGACCTGGTGTCTGTGTGGTCCCTCATCTAGCACACAAAATCTCTGTTAATCCAGCTGCCAGTGCTCAAGGAAAATGTTGTATTACAGAGATAAGACATTTTTCCTTATTCATTTAAGGATGAAGAATGACTACAGGTCCTTTTATTGGGAAATTGGAATGACAGGACCATAAATAGCAAGGAGTGTGTCCCCGCACAATTTGTAACACTCATGCAACTTGAATCTTCTGAATCAGGAAGACACTTTCACTGAAGGCATGCAAATGGAATTCTATGTCTACAGTCTGAGTACAGAGATATATATATGGTGGTGATCATATCTGCATCCGTTATTACCTCATATATATATTTTATACATGACACCATGAGTTACAGAAGGCAATTAAACACTAGGAGACAGAAACACGGTCAGCAGTTTCAAGTTTCCTTCAGGCAGAACTTTATCTTTTAAAAGGGACTTTCCTTTAAGGGGCAAATCAAAACAAAATGCAAGTTTTGGTATCAATCACTAAACCTCTGACCAGCTTGCGGGAGGGCAAGAGATATAAATCTCTGTTTCCCCTGTAACGTGACCAACACTAGGACCAACAAAAGTGCTCATCAGCCGCCTGTAACATCATCAATTTAGAACTAATGAAGAGAACTACTGTGGTTAAAGAACCGTAAAAAAATCAGTGATGAAGCAACTGAAGTCTGCCTCTAAGTTTGAGCTTAGAACATTTGGGCACTACAGCAATCTTCTTTGGTAATAAAAATTTAAAAAACCTTTAATACAGCTAAGGAAGGAAACTTGCAAATCTGCACATGACCTCACATGCACACTTTTAGCCAGGCCTGCATGTCATACTTCAGCACTCTGTGGATACCTAAATTTGTCAGCAGTAATGGACCCCCCAAGGTGCCCACACTGAAACTTGAAATATCTTGATGAAATAAGACGATAGACTGCAGGAAAGGCCAGGAGCTCCTGCCTCATCAGTGCCTTGAAGTATGGATAATGACACCGGGAAGTAGGAAAAGTGCCATCTCCTGAATCACTACTATAACCTCCTCTGGCAGCCAGACTTTCTTCTGCAGGTGGTCTCTCAGTCCAGCCCTAGGAGCAATCCGCTAGCTTAGGGCAGCCCATGGCATACAGCAAGACAGAGGCCTCAAAAAAAGCAGAACCACCTTCCAAACTTTTATGATAATTACAATTTTGACCCAATTATTTACTCAGGATTCTCCTCCCTTTGCTCATCTGCAAGCAGCTTTGCAGAGTCATCTTCTGGTTGCAAACCCAGAGAGGGCTCCTCCTGCTCAGGACCTCTCTTTGGTGGTGCTGTCACTGAGGCGTGCCATCAGGATTTAAGCTATTATGCATTAAACGTGACCCTTTAACACCTCAGCATTTATGGAGCCAAACGCCAGGCCTGTTCTGCCAGGCGCTAGGACTAGGCTGCTCGCTCGCTGCCGTGAGGCAACTCTCGCCGGGTCAGGCCGTGGTGCCAAGCCCCATCTTCCACGCAGGCACATCCTCCACCTGGCATGGGCTCAGCCGCGGGCCCTGCGCACCCCTGCGCTCCCCGCTGACCGCGGCTTCGTCATTCCGGGCAAGTCGCAAGCCTACTTTGTCCTGAGGCTGCAGCCTGGAAGCGGAGGGGGAGAGCGGGGAAAGGGGGACGCGACAGGGGAGGCCAGGGTCAACCTCGACCCCCGGCGGGCAGGGCGCTGCTACGGACCCCGCAGAGCCGATGCTCAGGCCGGGTCAGCCGGATGCGGCTTTTGGCGAGAGCCGTGCCCTCCCAGAGCGGGAGGCGCTGAGCTGCCGGCCCTGGGTGAGGGGAAGGCCCCGGGCCGGCGGGTGCCGCCGCGTTACAGCCTCGGGAGGCACCCCCCGACCCGCCGGTGAGGGGAACCAAGGGGCCGCGGCCTGCGACCAGGCCCCCGCTCGCTCCCTTCGAGGGTCCCGAGCGGTTCCTGACAGGGTCCCTGTCAGGAGTCTGCAGCCCCGCGCTCCCGGGACTCGCCGCGGTGCCCAGACCTCAGAGTCTCGCCTCCGCCGCCCTCCCCGGACAGGCAAAACCCACCTCAGCCCAGGCCGCGCTCCTCCACCCCCAGACCCTACAGAATCCCCATCGCCTCCGCGTCCCCGGGAGGGACAAAAACGGCGCCGCAACATCCTACCTGGCGNTGGTGTCACTCGGGCCGGCACGTGGGGACGCGGCCCTCCTCCTTCCCACAATGCTCTCTCGGGCGGCGCGGCCGCCAGGGGACGCTGCAGCTGCTCGTAGCAAGATCGAGTAGAGGAAAAAAAATGCATCCTGGCAGCGGTGGGATTCGAACCCACGCCCCCGAAGAGACTGGAGCCTTAATCCAGCGCCTTAGACCGCTCGGCCACGCTACCGCCGTACAAGAAACTCCTTAGCCACCCAGTCTATTCCTTTTTCCCCTCCCTTTTTCCCTCAGCAGCTGCAGGGGCCACTTTCGCCACACACAATTCCTTCCTTCAAAGTAGAACACTGGGGGGGTGATTTTTAATCCCCGCCTCCCAGCAGGCGCCGTTGCAGCGGTTCGATGCAGCCACGGACTGACGGGGAGGGAGCAGCGCCGCGCTGCCACGTGGAAGCCACGGCGCCTTTGGGGTACGCGGGGGCATCGCCTGTGCGCAGCCCCTCCGCCCCCGAGAGTCGAGAAACAAGCAAAAACAATTCTAAAAATTCTTTATTCTTTAAGAATATGGGTTCTCATTTTCTGTAGCAAAGCTACAGCTCACTGTTACGAAAGGTTATCAGGCTTCACGGTTTGGGAGACCAGCATACAGGCTGGAGTAGCAGCAGTAGTCCAAGCAACTCTTGTGGAAAGCAGTAGTAACATGTCTTATGGGCTCGCTGCCCCATGAAGTTGCCCTTGGGAGCCTCCGTTCACATCCTGCCTGGAAGCCTGCTAAGTTTTCTTGAGGAATTAATGTTATTTGCACCCCTTAATTAAAGCCGAAGGGTTGCGTTTGGAGAAAAACTTGCAACTTCTCTAGGGTAAGACCACAAAACCTTAATAGAGCTTCAGTTCATTCTGCCATTCTGGTAGTCTGTTTAAACAGCGTAAGAGAAAACAAACCTGCATGAGCACTCCCACCATCATACTCCCTTTACGCACCTGCCTCACCACCCCACCCTGTCCCACCCACACCCTGGGGTCCCTGCTCCCTTTCTGGAGTGCTGCCCAGGTGATTCTGCCAAGAGGCTGCACCTTTGCACAGCCTTGCCAAAAATTTCATTCACTGCCTAGGAGTACTGAGGAACAGCAGCACACATGTATGTGATCCTTCATCACTGCTGCAGCTTCTCACACAAACTTCTGTGCTTTACGGGTTTTTTGGAGAACAGTTGACACTCTTCCAATGGCCCTGGCTTTATAGAAAAGAGGAGGGGAGAAGGTAGGGGGACCTGAGTGGGCTTCACACAGCAAATCTCCTGGTATCTGTTCAGGCAGGAAAGTTTAGGGGAAATAAAAGTCTGATCTAGCAAGCTCAGCAGTGGACATGCGGTACTGTCCCCAGCACTCCACATTCAGTGTGTGGGGAGGGAAGACATGGCATATACGTACTGCACCTGAGCACATCTTAGAGGTGGTTTGCTCATTGCAAGGACTGCTCAGCCCTGCAGGAGCTTTTGCCTTGGCAGGGAGAGGTACCAACTCCCCTGAGAAGTGCTTTTCTGCCCTGAGCTGCACCAGGTTTCTTATTTTACCAGGTAAAATGCAAATAAAATGAGTGAACTTTCAGAAATCAACACACACACATACACACACACAAGCTCCCAGCTTCATTTTATAGCTTTACTAGCACAGGAATTACCCTGAGAAAAGCAAGGATGCAACACTTGCATCAATTACATCCAGACTAAGGACAGGGCCTGATGGTTCCAAACCCGAGCTGTCCCCACAAAGTGTTCAGGTCCCCAGCATGGAAAACAGATGAGAGATGCCCTTAAAACCTGAAACAGCTGACTCGCCCCCAGAAGCACTGGCCCTAAATCCAACCTGAGATTTAAGCAAAATCCTCTCTCAAAATTCAGAGTCAAGATTTGGCCCACCAAACCTACATCTGTGCCTGTCAGCAGCTACTCTGTGTCACATTGGAATCATACCTGTGGGGAAGGAAGTGAGATTTAAATCAGCACCACAGACCAGTAGTTAAGAAACAGGCAATATTCTTATTGACACTTTCTAAGCTATAAGCTTGGCCATTTCTGTGCTTTCTGACAGATGGTAACCCCACTTGTGTTACACTTGCCAAACACTCCAGCTCTCAGTGACAGCAGCTATAGCTCGAGACAAGAGATGGAGTGACACTTTTCATCTTTTTTTTTTCCTCATCAGAGTCACACTACAGCAGAGCAAAGATGCTGGGGCTTTTTTCTTAGGAGATTCTGCTGCTTCAAAGTGCCTTTGCTAAAGACCAGTTTCATACTGTTTAAGCTATACAGGTATAATGAATTATACCTAAATAAAGCAGTAAAAAAAGGCAACAATAAGAGCTCCAATTTTAACAGTTAAAAGGGTTAGCATGAGACAGTACATTCTTGAACAGAAAGGGGAATAAGTCATACTGAAGATGACAGTGTATCATTAGATAGGGTAGCCAGGACAAAAATCTCTCCCACCTCAAGTCTTAGAGCTCCATTCTTTTCTCAGGACTAAGACAGACTGAAGGCATAAGGATGCTGCTGTAGCAGCCCTTACATCTTACCCCATATTAGTAACAGACAGAGCACACGTAATTAAACACAAATGAAACAGTGCATCAACCCTCCAGTTTTCTTGCAATAATAGGATTGAACTTTGGCAAATTACAAAGAAAAAAAATGCAAAAGCAAAGCCCCACACACAATGACTAAAACTCTACAGAGAAAAGTAACAAAAAGAACTTTATTGACCAGCCAGGATGAAACCAAAATGAACAAGAGGATTAGGTGATGCACACAAATCCCTATTTGTGTGTCTGACAGACAAACGCTTCTACCTCACTGTCCATACCCAAGCAGTAATTCCCACTGACATGTGGAAACACAGAACCCAGGTGAGTTCTGCCAGGCTGAGCATCAGATTTCTTTTAATATTTTTTTAAAATACAGATTATTTATTCATTGTGAATAGATTTAAAATACAGCATATAATAATATCATTCCAAAGGTCTGTCAAATGTAGTAATTTCTCTTCAAAAAATAATGTCATAGAATAAGTTGTGCATATTTCTGTAAACAATTTCAATTTTCAAATTGACAGTCCTATTTATTGTATAGCTAAATGTGATACCACCTCAGGACAGAAGGTAGTCTACATCATGAAAAAAAAATGTGTATTAATCATAGTAATTTTTTCACCAAGCTGTGTGCAAATTTACATACCAGACCTACAGAGAACCATCAGCAACTTTAGCAACTACTGAATTTTGCAAATTAAACTACACAAAAGAAGTGTCAGTAATTATACTCTATATCCCTTACTTACACGTTTTGGACAGGCACATTGAATCTCCTCCCTACACGGTTGTTGGTGGTGTAGCACAAACATCCCTCTCAAGGAAGATCTCAAAGACATAACCAACACGTTATGCAGAACACAAATCCTTCTGACTTTGTTATAGTGCCTGCACTGCATTGGTTCTGCACAAGACTCTGTGGCTATCTGGCTGTCTTCAGAGATGAATGGCACGTTCACCTTTCATTGAGAGCTGGTATTTTAATGCTGTGAACTGGAGGAGAAAAGAGGCCACATCCAAAAAAGGCTTTAGGCACCTAAAGCAAAACTTTGGATATGCACTTAAAACGTCCCCCGACTTGCAGTCTCACAAACTCCGGTTCTATTTCAGCATATTAGGTCCAAAAATTTGGTTATTTTAATACCTAGCTTAGTATCTACCTAAGCCCAAATGAGATCTAGAAGTTAGACATTGTTCCATCAGTGGGTGAAGAGCTTCATCTTTGCTCTTAAAACAGAAAGGCCACAGGCACTATCTCCCCACACTCCCTGCGTTACACAGTGAGATGCGGCCGTATGTTGCAAGGCTACTCACAGCTTTAACCACAGCCTGGTGGTTAAAGCACCCCCTCAGAAGTACATCCAAGGGTAATGCTTCCCTCCCTCCTAGAAAGGATTCAAATCTTCGCATCTGACTTCCTTAACCACCAGGGCATCACTTCTTTCAGACAGTGGCAGCTGTAACTAACACCATGCATAGATATTGTTTAAACAACAATTCAAATCCACTTGCCAGGAAGAGAGCAAACAGGGAGCATGACTCTGGAGCCCAGCGACAGGCACATGCACAGGAAAGAGAGAACCAATTTCTGTTCCTTGAAATGTTCCTGTATTTTACAAGAACTTAGTATTACTTGGCTACACAAGCATCAAGTTCCAATGAAACCAACTGCATCACCCAGCAGCCTGCTTTTAAAAGCTCGGCTGAAATGAGGCTAGTGAGCATCAGAGGTCATTCAGCACTTCACAGGGGCTGCCCCAAGAAGGCAAAAGCTTTTACCAAGTCTCCAAAATGAATGTTAACCACAAGCAAGGAACAGCTTCTGTCCTATCAGTGTGGATGGCACAGCAGCTTTGGAATAAAATACTGGGTTTCTGAAGAAGCTTATCTCTAGGTAATAATTAAACCACCACCATGTATTCATCCTCCCATTACTGGTTAGGATTATGCAAACAGAACAGAAATTCAAGTGTGTGGGGATAATACTGTTTTCCCTTTTTAACCAGCAATTTTCTCTAATGCCATTTTACAAGCTATTTAAACCAGATATTTCTGTGTATAGAAAAGAATTTAAGTGAATCAACATTCTCTAACCTTTTCAAACATCACTCTGGAAATGGTGGAAAGTGTATTCTCATTTTAAGTGAGATGACCTAGCTTCAACTGAGAATTGAGATGTCACTGTAAAAATAGCCTCAAGTTACCTATATATTACAGATCTTGCTACTCTGCATCACTGGACAAATACAGGATCAGTAGAATTTTATACAACTAGGTGCAAAATGAGAGAGAGGTAGATGGATGCTTCACCTCGTCAGGAGCACCAGTGATTTTTCTTGATGGCAAAGTATGCCATGTTGGTAATGAATAAAACATATCACACCCTGAAATATCCTTGCTGCCAATCTGAAACATCTCCCCTGCGCCTCCCCAAACTGTAAGGACTATGTGAAGTTCACATCTGAGAACAACAAAGCGCCCAGCACCACCAGTGTAACAGAATGGGACCGCTTTTTAAAATGCAGTAGCTGCATGCTTAAATTGAACACTTATATTCACATGCAAATTTGGTGAGATACATCAAAAACTATGAAGAAACATTGAGAATTTAGAAAAATTTTTTCCTGTATGTGTTTTTTTTTCTAATTTCTTCTGATGAGAAGAAAAATGTAAACACACTGATCCTTCGCTGTATAAAAGGCAGGACATGCGAGACCTGAAGAAACATCAGCCTTGCTTTTCATCAAAAAAAGCCTCCTAGGCCCCCCCAGTCCTAACAGTTAAAAAAATACAAAAGGTCAAGTGTGTTTGTATTACAGCTCTAACACACTGGCAGAAGTATGCTCTGGCACCCTATGTACCACTTACATTTGGATTTCTCCCCTCAAAAAAAAAAAAAGAAAACTAAAATACAAAAAAAAGAAACCAGTAACACCACATAAAAATATATCTTTTTAGCTGCCAATGCAGCAGGTCTATAAAAAAAAATTTATATACAAGAACTTCTTGATTGAGGCATCATTCTTCCATCATTGCCCAAGCCTCTTCTGCTTTCTGGTAGTACTGATTTGCCAGCCTGCCCTTCATGGCTTCCATTGCTGCTTCTGCTGCTTCTGTGTACAGCTCGCCTGAAGGAGGAAACGTATCAGTTATGTCCAGAGGGTAAAGGCAAAAACATCTCTTCTTCCTCAAGCAATTCAAGGACAAAAAGAGAAAATAAAGGTCAAATGACAAGGATGGATGTGTAAGTAGGTGCTTTTTAGTAGTGTCAGCAGAGTTACAGCAGCTAGGAATCCAGCTTTTGCTCTTCAAGTTGGGAGTTACATGGCTGGTTGCTAATAGCTCTACAATGGACTGGAAATATGGCCGGCCCATAGAAGCTCCCAAGATGATTTAAGATTTAGACACCTGACATGTAGATTACACCACAACTTATGCAATGTTGCGTAGGGTCTGGGAATCATGGGTGTAACTCAAAATACAGGCAGCAACCTGCAGTTCCAAGGCTCCACAGCGAGGGAAGGCTGCTTGCTAGTGACTCACAGGATTGGACCTGGCACTGCTGACTACCCACCATCAGCAAGGTTTTCAGCCTTGTGTCACCCAGCATCGTTACACCTTCATCCACAGATCTGAGGGTACCAACCCTCTGTATGCTTTCTAACAGCTGAAGCAGGAAGTATATTTTTGGGATACATGTTGGGGAAAAGCAAAGGAAAAGCAGTTACTGATTACAGAAAGAAACGTGAGGACTCACCTGATCTCTGTGGATCCTTATTCAGGTGGAACCCTCCCACCATTAACATCTCTGCTTCCCTGGCCAGCAGCAGATACCGGGGCTCATCCTGTGTGCCATCATATTCACCTCCCTCATCGTAATCGGTCATGTTCAGTGCAGCATTGTACCAGTGCAGCGCCTCCTTCCAATCCTGCACTCTGAAGTTAGAAAGAATTTTTGAAGATGGTTACACAAGGAAACAGCTGGAGATTCAGGATTCAATTCTGCACTAGCTTCTCAGAGCCTCAGTGCTCTCCAAGCAAGCAAATGTTCTCATGGAGGCTCAATAACTCCTCGCTGCTTCAGGTCACTGGATCAATTGAGGCTGTGGCCACTTTATGCAGTAATTAGAGGAGGAAGTACCAGGCTGAAGTGCCTTGCTGAACTCCAGAGCCTGAGCTTTCATTATGAGTTGTATGCTTTCGGTCTGGCACTTTTATTTGTGAAGATAACAGATTTAGAAACAATCTGCTGTTGCAGAGATTCTTGTTTCATGAACACTTTAAACTCATCTATTTTCATACTGAAAATGCTCAGGGCAATTCAATGACAAGTTACTTGAAATTTCATCATTGCCAAGTGTTTCACTGTTGTACAAAACAGAAAGCTCATGTAAATAACAGACATGCTACAATACAAAAGCAGAAAAATCACAATCATCACCTGTTATATTGGTACTTCAGGAAAATAGTATTTGCCCCCTTCTAAAAATTAATCTAAAATACTTTAAAAGAAAAATCAAACCAATCAGACCTAATACACTTGCAGGTGTTCAACAGCAGAAATTATTTCTTTCTCTATCATGGACTAAACTGTGCTTTTATTCACAGCTGGGTAAGTCTGAAGTAACTCCAAAACACCACTTCATAGCAGCTCTTTAAGTGAAAGACATGCAGCAAGTGCTTCTCTGTCCCTGCCCCACTGCGGAATACAACCAAGTTACGTTACTCAGTCATACACAGTACCTGTCTGAACCAAGGTTTACGCCTGTATCATACGCTCTCGCTACCAGGATCATGGAAGGCCGGTCTCCAGCTTCTGCTGCTCTCAGCAAGTAATCAAATCCTTTATTTCTGTTCTCCTTTGTGTCCTAGTAAGACAAACAAGACCTTCTAAGTGCATGCTTATGTAAAACCATCCCTTCCCTCCTCTCACACTAAATGTAGTTTCTCCAAGTCAGTAATGGCTGCAAGTGTTTAGCAAATCGGAGAAACTGGCCCAGCCACAAGAAATTAAGCAGCTGGATAGGAGAGATCACTTCAAACATCAAGCATATGCAGTAACTTGCTGGAAAAAGCAGGAAAAGATAGTATTTTTTGCTGCTTTGTCCTTAATCACAAAGTCACCTATTTTCTCTAGAAAGGGTACAGAACACCCAACCACTGGAGGGTTTTTTGGTCTCCAGTTCCTCCTGTTCTTACATGATTTATAAAATGGACTAGAATTCTGTGTTTTCACCTTTTCTTTAATCTTTCTGTTTACCTCCAGAGTGACTTCAGAAAGAATGTGATGTGGCAGCTGCGAGTACATGAGCCCTAACCCAACGATGGCTTCCAGCTCCCCACAGTCTGCAGCATGCTCCAGGTGAAACAGGGCTGACTCCTGATCCCATTCCTTGTCTTTCTCACAGAAACGCCCAGCTTCGTGATAGCGAACCATGGCCAAATGGACCTAGAACACAGTTGTACAGACGCACACATAGACTGGATTCTTCAAAAGCCCTGTGCCCATACTTAGGCACAAAATACCTCTCTGAGGTGACTACTTAAAGCTAATGGTGTACCTCTGACTGAGCAGGGGGCTATTTTGGTAACACACAGACTTGGAGCCTGACTTGTGCCTGAAGACATTAAACAAGCAAAAAGCAGTGATTATATGCAGCACAGCTGCCTCTCCAGTTCTGTAGGCTTAGACACACACAGTTTTATGAACCTGACTAGCACAGATAAAAGACCTAATTCACCAAGACAGTAGCTGCCACAGCATCTTCCACCATCTGTGTGGCCTGTGCAAGATCTCATCAGGCTGCCACACCAGAGACTGGGTCTTAGGGGGCATTTCCCAGCTTATCTGCTAGAGCCGTGGAGACCTTGGGGAGGGAGTTCTAGTTAAAGGCAGCCAGCCTGTAACAACCTAATGCACCAGTCAGCAGGGCAGCCAGTAGTGACTATGGGTCATAGACTTAAGTACAGCAAGGGCCCTCACAGGAAAAGAATTAACCTGAGGCATAAGTTATCCAGGGCAAAATCCTCATACTGCTGAAGTCTTTATTCAGTGGGGGCAGGATTTCATTCCAAACACGTCATGGGATTCTGACAGTGGTTTCTTCCTCCCCTCCCAAGGAAAACACAGGCTTCTTCTCAAAATGAAAGGTTTAAGAACATCCAAGGTTCTCAGGATGTTCAATATGACCTACACCAGGTATCTGGAGTGTAGGATTCAGTCCACACACAGACCTAAACATTATTTGCTGTTGTTTGGTCCAGGATAGTCTGAAGTAAAGAGAGTTGATCCATGCTACCACTTCTCAGAAGTGCAACCCCACCTACTTGCAAGGTATGTGGGTCAGGCACACCAGCTATCTCACTGCATCTTCTCTGCATGATGCCTCTGGGAAGGCAGACAAACCAAGAGCAGTCCTTCCCAAAGGGGCCCAGAGGTTGCAAGTCAAAAAGCACATGAAATTCATGGGTTCCTGAGCTTAGATGTCCCTTATAAAATATGATGAGGTGACAGAAAGCTATAGACGTGTTTATTTTCACCTGCACAAATAACTCCTGCAGGACAACTCCTCCATGTAAGTAGTAAGTACAAGAACAGGATTACCCAACCCATCCTACCTTCCCAAGGACTGACTTCCCGATTTTCCTTTCAAGTTCTAGCGCGTTGAGCCTCTGAATTTCTTGGGCAACACAGGACGGTCTGTGGATGTGGACTCTGGAAGAGTTGTAGAGATTCCATTTCTCCACACTGATCTGAAATAGGGAATGTACTATTATTTCGATCCAAAATTTAAATTTCCATACTATTTCTATGGATTACCATCCAGAAATCAAAGTCTCCATTAGTATTATTAGTAATTACTGTAATTTAAAACACAGCTTTCAAAAGTCATGTTAGCAGCTGAATAAGTGATCATTAATTCTTTATTAAAAAGAGAGTAAAGCCTCCAGTAAATCCCAACATCAACTATCTTCCATAAATGACAGCAGCAAAGCAAGGCATCATCTTTAAGTTCTGAACCAGAAAAAGGATACTTCTAAAAATAAGCACCCGAATAGTCACACTGCAAGCACAGAGAGTATCTATGCCAAAAAAATTAAACCCGTATTTCCCTAGTCAGAGTTTCAGTTCAAAACATTTTAAATGCTGCTCTTCTACAACTCCAGAAAAATGGAAAGTAGCAATGCAGAAGATGGTAGGGTGATACAGGCACTGGTGTTTCTCAGGACATCCAACACAAATGAGAACTAACAACTTTTCAACATAATGGGTGGATGGGAAACAGCAGCCAAAACCAATCCTATGTAAATGAAAGCCTTGGGAGGTACACAGGGGGAACACAACATGGAAGGTTACTGGCACAGAACTTCAGTCTGTTAAAGCTGTTTAGATTTCCTGAAACAGCAATATATGATCATTACAGGGTAATCCTGCAAAGCATGTCTAATTCTTCATTGCTGTAAAAGCTCTGGTTTTGCTTGCAGAATAGTTATTTTTAAGTTTAGAGCCCTAAACTTATTATCACAGAACTAATATCTAAATAAACTAATTATCACAGAAGCTTTGTCTTCTAAAAACATACCAAAAGGTCTGGCCTTCCCTAGACAGGGGAGAGCACTATTACCACACTTCAAACACTACATGTTTTCATAAAACCCATCCAACCACGTATGGGACATGATTCCAAAAAACAAAGTGTAGAAAGGAAACTATCATTTAGTAAGGCAGAAAAAAAATCCATAGAACTAGAATTACTTTTTAAGAAGTGAGAAATCCATGTGTAATCACTAATTTATGTCAGGGATCAGTTACAGAGGGGAATAATTTGTTTTCACAGTACTTTATGCAAAAAATAAAGACAAAACAAAAAACTAAACACAGATTGGTAAGTTAGTATTAATAAACACATTCTGTAGCTGAAAAGGAAAGCTGTCTGATTTAGTGACGTGATTAGATGGCAGATGAGTGGAACAAAGGACAAGAGTGGCAGGCTCATCATCTATGAACATTTCTGCTTTATTTACCCTTGCAGAGCTTCCCAAACTGTCTTCATCAGATTCATGTCTTCGGTTGTTGTTTGAATGGCCCTACGTTAATGTAAAGATTTGCATCATTTAATTTGCAGCAACTGATGTGTGCCAGTTATCCTTCTAGACTATTCCTATCCAGAAAAAATTAACAGTGATAATGACCAAAATAATCTCCACTGGATTCTTTTCCCTCTGCATTATCACAGCATGCCACATGGTAAAGAATATGGCACATCCAGGCCTTAACCCTGTAAACTGGATATCCCATGACAAATACCTTGCCACTTCAAAGATGACAAAAGGAGTAGTATCTTTTGAGGCAACATTCTCTTCCCGATGTTCTAATTAAATACCTAGTTAAGATCTTCAGGTCAAAAAGCATTGATTTTAAAGTTTGTATTTTAAAGGAGTAACCAACTAACCCACAGGAGCCCTACTGCTGCATATCCCTGACAGGAACATTAAGATCTGTGATGTCTCAAGCCATATGAAGTCACAGAAAGCAGAGAGGGATAAAGAGTCTGAAAGCAGATCCCATACCTGGATTTTGTATGACAAGAACCTGGCTGCACTTCTCAAATGCAACACAAAATACTTAAAAAAACCCCTGCAACAATATGCAATCAAATGTAACAACTGACATTTTAAGGCTTATTACAAATAGTCCTTTTCCTCTTAAAGTCTCACTAGCATTCCCAAGATGAGTAATTTTGTAAGAAGTGGGAATTTCTTTCCAACTGTTTCCTCTTTTTACAAAGTCTACGTCAAGAGGGAGAAAGAAGTAAGATTATTCTACGGAAATAGTTAAGTATGAACAAGCCAAACTGCTAAACCCAGAGTCAGGTTCTTACCCTCTCTCTATGATCTAGATCTTCTAGCTCACTTCTCTTTTCACTGGGATATCCACTGTCTCCACCGTTTTCAAAATCCTACAGAAAAGAAGAACAAAACACCTCAGCATTAGTACCACCTTTTGTTAGGATCTCAGCTTCCCACAGAGAAAACCTCCTGCTGGTTCAGTGAGCTATGGTGGATGGATAAACTGGATGAAAGTGACAGTTATCTTGTGCTACCTCTGACAGACCGAACAGGAATTAATCACCCAGAAGGTGCCATCCAAGCTTGTGTCCTCTCATAGATACATAAAAAACCCCAATCGAGGACTCTCATACTTTATCAAACCAAGAGTCCATTTAATGTGGTTTTCAGCCTTCAGTGGTAGCCAGTTAACAGATAAAGCACTAACTGACAGCTCCTGGTGTTGGGAAGTTCCCAGTGCAAACTTACTGCAGTCTCCTCAGGACTGGTATTTGCAAACACCCCATCAGTGGGGATTCTGTTTAGCTTTCATACCACTGGCACTTGGCACAAGTGCCAAAGACACAGCATGCAAGCAGGGGAACAGACACACACTTTAATTATCTGTCAAAATACTCCAGATGCAAATAAATTTCTAAAGGGTAAAAAAAAATAATGGATATTAAAATAACATGTTCTTCCTTTATCAGAAAGAGGGAATGCATGCAGGTAACGTGACTTGCAGCAATGAAGCTGGCAGAGCACCTTTATGTACCTTTACAGAGCAAAGCCTTCAGGCAGACACATTCATTAAGGAACTGCAATCTCATTTTCTGTTGGAAAGACTCACCCTTTGGTTATCAAGCTGATCATAGTCTTTGTGAACCAAGTTATCTACTTCATTGAACACAGGCCAATCTAGAAAGAAAAAAATTGCTTCTTATTGCAATATAAGAATCTTATATAAGAATTATATTATTCTTATATATAAGAATCTTATAAGATGTTTGAGGAGAAAGCTCTAGATACCATAATTTCACCGCAGTTTTCTTCATAGAAGCATTATACATAGATAATATGCAGACATATCTATGTAAATATTCACAGAATAATAGTATGTCTGCATATTATCTACATAGAAGTACTTTCAGTTTTATTTCTTCTTCAATAGGAATGCTAGAGACGAACACTCTGGACTAAATTCAAGATACTGTTGTGCTTAAAGCCAACAAAACAAGTCACTGCCAAACATTCAGGAACCCCCAAGGAAGTTATGTATGAGTCTCACTCACTAAGCACGTCAATCTTTTGGCTGTGAGGGGTTGCTGAGGAAGGAGAGCAGGGTAGGGAGTCAAACGCTACATCGCTCATGCTTTCATCTCCAGAGTTCTCAGACAGGCGGAAGAGCAGAGGCGGCCGACTGCCAGAGACTGTTCTCACCCGGCTGCTGCCACATTTCTCCTCTGTGCCACGAAGAATTGTCTGAGCAGATTCCTTAGCAAATTAACAAGAAAGTCCATGAATAATGCTTCTCTCTCAGCATGCTACACACCCAACATGAATGTTTGTTGGAGGTCTTTACAAAAGGAGGGTCATGTATAAACACGCATATACATACAGAACTATTTGCTTTGCTAAGTTCTACACTCCAACATATATCAAGTTGTGGCATTGTTCCTGTCAGGGAGAGTTCTGTTTAGGACAGGATTTCATTCAGTTTCATCAAGTCCCACTACTATCAACTGAGATGGATTAAAGACAAGCAGTTCTATTCTGGTTTTCTCCCCAAATTAGGTTTTTGAGATATGAAGCTTACTAATGATTTCAGCATTCAAAGATATACTTGATCCTACATATACATGTGTTATCAGGTTCCCTATCCATTAAAGCTAGAGCATTAATTCACAGACAAGTACAGATAAGTCAACTTTAAACTGCTGGTTTTAAGCTGCAACATTAGTGATTAAGGTGGTTTTAATTGCCTTGTAAATAGCATATTTGAGTTTTATTTCCAGGGCTTTTACAGTTAGAACAAACCAGCTATATTGCTTAGTTATACATTTTTCATCAAGAACTTACCAGCAATTTTTTATTACAATCCAAGGCGTCTTTCTCTTTGGATGAAAGATCAAACGGTGCAAGCCCCATGCTTTTGCAAATCTTGTTGCAGGAATGAGAATGGAAGAACAAGGCCATCCCTCTAACACCTATGACATTAAAAGAAACAAAAAAAACACAACAAAAAAAAAAAGAAGAAAGGGTTTTCTCAGAGTTTGTAAAATGGTTTACTTTTAATAAAGCTCAAAATCCAAGCATTTTCTAGAAAGTCAAAAGAGAAAGAGACAAAGTGCTTTGTACCACACACAGGTCAACCCACTTCCATTTTATTTTAGCCCCTGCAAAGTGTTTTTTGCAAAACCTTCAAAATCTATATGCACACAGGACATAGTAATAAATTAATTTGGCTGTTCCACTGAAAAGCATGCCCAAATTTGATCCCACTTACAAAACTTTGCGTGTCCTATGAACAACTTTATATAGTGACACTCAGAGCTTTAAAAATATGCATGACTTCTCTCCACATTCAACTGTATCCATTCCTGCAATGTGGCAAGGAATCAGAGGCCATAATTACTGCTCTCACACTGTAAGAAGCTACTCAATTTCTTTACTTGTTTGATTTAAGAATCAGCCAGGAGACATGGGCCATGATCAGCTCTCAGTCTGCCCTTGCGTTACAGCTGCCCTGTTCAGAGCTTCTCCAGCTGGTTGCAAGACTCTCAGAAGTATACCTGTTCACTCAGCTGTGTAGCAGCTACTCAGCAGACAGCAGGGAAGAGAGAATAATAATCCATTAGCACATGAACCATATCATTAACGTACCTAGGTTGCCATCTCCAAAGTCTGTACCATTCTCTGTATGGATCTGAGGGTCTGTGTAAAGATCTCCAACTCCCTGGATATCTACAATAATGAGTTGGTGTCCTGAGCGCTCGAAGGTGAAGTGACTAAAGGCCTGGAATGAACCAGAGAAGATATCAGTAAATTATCCCTTGATCTACTGAAAACAGCAACACATGTTCACCTCAAATGGGCAAAAGGAGTCCAATAACCTTATTTGTGAAATAACTGGTATTAACATCATGATGACAGCAATGAGAGACTAAAAGCATGCAGAGGATTGCCTCTCCAACCTGCCCCAACTCAGATATGGGCTAAAAGAGGCAGAGTGAAAAGCAGCAGCAGGCACACACAGGGGAGAGGGAGATTGCTTTATTCCTCCCTTCCTGTACTGGAGATTTTGTATTCAGCTACAGTCTTCACCTTAGGAAGTGGGGAGGGAACAACACTGGGCTCTGAAGCCAGTGCAGAGTAACTTCTGCATAAACATCCTGGCTGTGCCTGTGGAGCCTTGGGACACCGCTTCCTTCTGCCAGCTGGCAAAGCTCTGCCACGTTTTGGAAAGAAAAAGTGAGCATTCCCACAAATTCTCCTTCCCCTACTATGCCCTCTGGGAGGTCTGTCTGAGCAGCTGATCTGGCTCTCCATGTGTATCAGATAATGAAATGTGTGCTTGTGCTCTTTAAATGCAGCATTTCAAGAATCAGGTATAAAAAGCCCTTCTCTTTGGCATAAAGCTGAGACATGAGGAATCTTCTGGGAAGACCTCCAAAAAAGCACTGCCAGGCCTGGGGGAGGTGACTGGTGGTGGTAGACAAACATTTTAACTGCAGCAAATCTCATGGAACATTTTGTTCTCAACCTGTGAAAGCATAGCACTGATTCAGTGTTCAAAAGACAGCCCAGAACATAAACCCTCTGCTTACATTAAGCATTACGATAAATACCTATTTTTAATAGGAGGAAAAAATTAAAAGAACAGAATCTTCAAGCCCCAGTAAAACATCCCTTTGGGACACTGACTGCTTTTTTTAACCAGTATTATAAGGTTCTTTTACAAGATCCAAGAATCACTTGAGATCGGTGCTTGTATTTCTATACATAATCTCAGATTCACATGTTCAGAGGCTGTTGCTGAAAAGAGCAGGTACTGCAAACAGACCTAGACACTTAGTTCTGAGTCAGGTATCTGCCACCTCCTTTTGCATATTACAAGGCACCAACAGACTATTTACAGCACAGCACACAAGAGGTCTCTCTCCCAGTGTCAATGCCTGCAATTATAATGGGAGTCAGAGGGTCTGAGGCTTCCAAGGAGTACTAACAATGTTCAACTCAACTAAAATCAACAGACACTTGAAGTGCAATAAAGCAGCACTCAGCACTTGAAAAAGTAGGCCCCAAATAAGGGGGAACCTTACAGAAATGAAAAGAGAAATTAATTTGGCATTGTATTGGACAGGCTGCAGTTTCTTTTCTTGGCAGTAATGCAAGACCTCTGGATAGAGCCAAGAAATTCCCTGCAGCAGACTATTATGAAAAGCATTAAACAAAGGCTCACTTGCGGAGTAAGACGAATGTTGTCATCCCGCACAAATCCAGAGTTTGAGTTGTATTTGATGTATTTGCCCTCAATGTAATGTTCCAGATGGAAGAGAGGTTTTCCAGGCCTGTTCTTCATTTCAATAATGCACATCTGTACTATATCCACCTGGGGAGGGAGAGGAGACAAACAGTGACTAACAGACAGTGTCTTCAGATCAAAGGGTCTGCGAATCCTCCAGCAGTGAAAACTTTCCCCATGAAGAAGCTGAACAATTGCAAAGATCTGTTGAACAAGCAGGTGGGGGAAGAGTTACATTCTTTTTAGGTTATTGGAAGAATTCAAAAAATTAAGAGCAGTCACTTCACAACAGCTCCCTTCTGCAACAAATCCCTCTTCCCAAATCCTGTATGTTTATGCACATCCATAGCGCAGAGCGTGGGACCTTTGCTTGATACCCTGAGCCTAGCCTGATGTTCCATCCACCCAGGAGTTTCATACATCTTTGCACTTGGCACAATGTGCTAGCTTTGTCACTGACACCTAAAGGAAACAAAGCCACAGGATCTTCCTCAGGAATCTGTATGTGAAAAGCTTTGTAAAGATACTCAGGTTTCCAGCTCTTCTTAAGGAAATGAAAAAAATCAATGTTAGTTAGGTGTTTAGGTAGGTTTCCAAGATTGAAGCATCTGTCTTCTCAGAGCACTAACAGTTAAGTGCCTGCTGGGACTGTGACATCTCTGGTTATCTCAAAGGCAGCTGGGCAAATATCAAAAAGAGCAACGCAAGCACCATTTTATTTTGGTCTTCAGTCAACAGCTGAGAACAGTCAGACATTCACAAGCAGACAGCTCCTAATTCTGCAAATATAAAGCAATTTCTGCACTTCGTTAAACATCTATTTAAGGGAAAACGTATCACAGCAGAAGAATCTAATCAGTTTAATGGAATGTGAACAAATCATTATCCCTAAATTAATCTGAAAATTAATCTAATAGGAGAGCAAGAATGCATTTTTGCTTAGCAAGATCTCTGAATGTACCTGCTTCGGGGGCTTGTGCCGGTTGTACTCTTCTCCCCACAGCTTTGCTTCCATCTGAAGTCGGACATCCTCAAAATACACATCCCTGCCCACACTCTCTATGTATTTCTTGGCAACATAGTTATAGGCACCTTTCCAGTTCTGTGTGTGCAAGAAGTTGGACAGTTTTTTCCTGAAAGACAAATTAATTGTCAGTGAAAAGAAAACCATGAATTTTAATCTGTTCTTTCCCATTTCTCTGCCTTCAAGGACAGAGTCAGGCCCTGAGATCAGCATTTACCCACAGTCATTTGCCAGATATTCTTGTTGAAAGGTGAAGCACAGGCAGGGGGCAAGGGAAAAAGAAACATCCCATGTAACTGGCTGTCATGTGCCAAAGTGCCTGTTTACTTTGACTGCATCTACATCTGTTCTGAACTTCCTCCTTTTCTCATTTCCTTTCTCTTCCTGTTTCCCTGCAAATAGGAGCATGAAGGGTTGGTGCCACCTCAGTGCCCCATTCTAATGTCAACAATTATTTTCTGCAGAACTAACAGGGAGTGGCCTTTCAGTCATGAACCCAAAGGAGAAAACCTTCTGCTATGATGTGAGCAAACAGTGCCTTCCCAACACTCAGAATGACTCCCACAAACAGGAAAAAACCCACACTTTTCAGGAACTGCAAAGCCGACTTAGTCCTCTTTCCTAGAGCAGCCTCATCCCTTTATATGGAACCAAAGGGGAGAGCCCTCCCCCTCCCTCTACCCTGAGACCTTAATTCAACAGAGGGGATAGCAAAAACACATAAAACTGCTCTACTGGGCAGCAGTGATTTTGCTGGAGACCCCAGCAATGCCAAGGCAGTCTGAAGGGGGAGGAGTACGAAAAGGAGTATCTAGAGTAAGATGGCTCGCTACTGAACAGTTCTCACACTTTGTTCAGTAACAAACAGTGGCTTTTCAAGTCTTTCTTGGTGCCATGACAAACAGTATACTGAGAAGCTAGTAGCAGCACTCAATCTCAACCTTCCTCCCTCCCAAGGTCTTGGTACAGAGCTCTTGGTACCAGGAACACTCTAAAGACAAGGCAACTTCAGATTGCCTGTCCTTCCACAGGATGGGCAGACAGTCGCTGTAACAGAGGCCTTGGAAAGAAGAAACAAGTGAGATCACTTCAGCCAGGATTTGAAACCTTTCTAGTTCTCTGAAGAAACACATTTCTCTGCATAAAACAAGCCAGCTCATGTGTTCTTCCAAGGCACATACTCTCTCAAGTTTATTGAGCCAAGTGCAGCTAATGCAGCCGCTGTCATGACTAAAGGCTTGAAGAGCTGCATGCTCCAGATGGGAAATATCAGTGCACCACCAAGAGTTTTGGAAAACTCTGCAGTAGGAAGCTGACACACAAGTTCTGCTTTCTTTGAACAAGAGGTTAAGGCAGAGTTGCAAAGACAGAATTCTGTTTACAGCATTACTCAAGATACTGAGTAAAGGAGAATGTGGTAAATAACAAAAGCTGAAATCAAAATCAGAAGGTTAAGATTTGTTCTCTATCTGGCTTTCCAAGAACAGAGCCACCAGCACGAACTGACACTGAATCAGTGCCAACCTGGAGGACTGCATGGCTACTTTTCCTCCTTTTTGCTCAAGTTCAAAACATCACATTTCTGTCGTTGAGGAGTATGCCTTTCCAGAAGTAAAACCAGACATGAAATGCAACTTCTCTGGATTCCACAGCTGGAAAGAAGGGGGAGTGGTCTTGAAACACACACATACATTTTTCCAAGAACCATTAATTTCTAGAGCCTGGAAAGGGTGGGGCACTCTTCTAGCATTAACTGATACATAGCTAAATGCTGATGCTCACACCATATTTGCCAACACTCTCTGAAGACAGAAGAGTTCCTCCTCTGTCTTCTCCCAGACTCTACCCTGCTGGAAAGAGTAACTCTTAGTGTTCAAGCTCTGCCTTACTCAGCACAGGACTGCTCTGGTACATGTGATCCAGAGTAAACTCTGGGAGGGTAACACTGAGGGAGGCTGAGCTCAGGCTGCCCCATCCCTTTTTCTCTGCTTACCTATATGCCTCAAGCTGTCCTTTAGGCTGCACACCCCTACAGCCTCGTATGAAATTCAAAGGTATTTTAGCACACTAAGAACACAGAAAGTAGCTGCTTCTGTACTTTGATGAGCATTTCACTTCCAAGAGACGGTGGAAACAGCAGAAATTTATGAATTCTAATTGATAGGCTGATTATACTTGCTGGAGGTAGACATGATTGCACCTTACCCATCCCACTGCAGTTCCAGCACAAGCAATGCCTTGTCTTTCCAAAGCAAGCCCCACTGGATGCCTCTGTCACACTTGCCTGTGTTTCCTCTGCTGTCCAAACCCCAGCCCTTGTGCTGCAGCTGGAGTCACATAAACAGGAATAAACCCCCCAGCTATGCCTTTTGGAGAGGCACAGCAAGGAGCTGACAGGGAGCTGCACTTTATGCAATTTCCACCACACCTAAGCAAAATTCCAGTCACCAAAGAAAATACTATACAGAGAGCAAGATAAAGCCAGCAGATACTCACGTTCTGAAACACTCCCGCATTGCTCCACGGCCAAAAGGCTAGGGAAGAGAGAAGAGAATGAACAAAATCCCAGAAATCGTCTTCCCCCTCTATACCCTGCAGAAAGCAGCCCTCAAACAGGCTCTATACAGTATTGATCTCCTCAAAACCCACTGGCAGCCTAAGTAGGAACCTGGGGAAAAGATATTGGGGATAAGATACTGGGGTAAGGCCCCCCTCAGTATCCTACAGAACAGGCATGGTATGTCTTAAAGAAGCTATCTGAATTCTCTCTCTAGTTTGCAGAAGCAGCTCTGCTGTGACCAACTAGAGAAGCTGGCTTTGCAGTCCTCATGCTCTCTGCATTTAGGCTTCTGTATAGAATGTGCGAAACAGTGCATCACCTCCCCAATGCCAGACACGTCAGTAGCACAGAGCAAGGTGACTTCAACACACCACCAACCCCATGATTTAACTGGGAAGCGACAGTAGCGTCTACCCTCACATACCAAAAATTCAGTCTGTTTTCATCCTAAGAGCAGAAATTATTTGGAAGCACACAAAACAGTAGGACTATTGCCAGGCAGGGAGATGAGGCCAGCAGGAAATGGGAGGGAGATCACTGGGAAAGGAAGAAATGCCTCATGTTGCTGATGGGGAAGAACTGACTCCATGTTCTGTTCTACTCTGGGAGAAAAGGCTGTTAGGATACCGAAACATAACAGATGAGACTAGGAAGAAGAGAGCTGAAAAAATGACATCATCAAGACTGCAAAATTTCTATATGGGAAAGACATCTTGCAGCCACTATTCAGTATCAGGAAGGAAATGACAAGTTTGGCTGCTAATAAACATGACGGACAGTGTGATCTTACTTGTGAAGCCATCTTGATGAGGACTTCATCTTCAACCCAGTCTCCAGTAACTGCATTGTACCTGCAAAAAGGGGATATTTCTCTCTTAGAAAAACATTGAGATAACCCAAATCTTCCCATCCCCAGCACCTAACCTTCCTTATCTCTAGCTGATCGCTAAAAAGTTCTGCTGCCAGCCCAATTTCTTGTCTCTCCACCACACTCCTGCCCTCCTTACTGACAGCTGTCCTACTGACAATGAACACATTCTGGTACAGAAGCTGAATTCTTGCAGTGCTACAAAATAGGCTTTATTTGCTTTGATGGTAAATCCCCTCTGTGACGCCTAAGCAGTACACTGGGAGCAAAACGAGCCTCACCAAGGCCTACACACTGGGCAGGGCTTTTCCCCAACCCTGAGCTTGCATGAACCTGATTCTGGCTGGGGCTTTGCCACAGGGCTGTGGTGGATGCGAGCAGAACACAGAACTAACTGTGAAAAACAGCATGGCCAAGAACTGCCCAACACTGCACAAAGGTAGGAGCAAGCACCTGCACAACCCTACGGTAATACAAAGAGTGTGACTGTGGTTTCCCCCCACCCCCTTAACTCCAAACACAGTAAGAGCCAAATTGAGAACCAGAGCAGTTGAGTCACCAACACGACTGATTCTAACCTGACTCCCCCAACCTGCACCAAAGTACTTCATGCATGTAAACACCCCAGATACAGAATGAATGTATGAGGGGGTATCAACCCAGTTTGCAACAGAGAAGAGGTGGACATAGGAATATCAGAGCCATCTCATTTTAATAGGGTGTTTGAGTACCTTAGCCCAGTATTATCACTTATTTGTATAAGCAAACTATTTCAGGACTGTGTGGCTGACCAGGGACAGATGCAATCTACAGGGAAGAAGTGCACTGCGTGACCATGTCACGCGATGGGAAGGGTGGCCTCCCTGAACACAGACACTAAGTGGTAATTAACTGGCCTCTAACTCCTACCCCTTCCACCCAGAAACCTGTGTCAGTAGGGTAAATGTTTTGGCAAAGCCTGTGCTAAAGCACTGAGAATAGTTTAAGGGCCAAACTCAGTTCCAGCACGTACACCATGCCGAGCTATTCTGGGCTTCTTAAGGATTTAAATTCCAGCCACATGCAGCAATACTGCATCGATAGCAAAACTGCTATTTTCGGAAAGGCACAGAGTGTTATGTTGCCTTTTTCCCCCTAAACTGTTTAAACTAAGCATGCTGCCTCTTTATATGGATTCATTTTCTTATTAGATTAAGTTTACAGCATTAATAAATCAACTAGAAAATACTTTTCAGCTTTGCTTCCTGTCTGTATGGTGAAATTCAGAGATACTACTTAGGTTGGAGAAAGAATGTGACACTGGTTTCACAAAAAATTTATTTTTTGATGATATGCAGTATTTACACATTCCTGGGAGACCCTGTTAAGAGACACACTGGGCATTACTGAAAGTTCTTCAGCCATGTAATGACACATATTCTGCACTACACAAACAGCCCTTGCACAAAGGAGCACATTCAGCTTAACATGAGCATTGAAAGCAGAAAGACCCACAGACCTGTAACGGGTGGCTTGCTCGGTCTCAATGTCCTCCAGATGAAATTCTGCCCAGGGATCAGGCATGTGCTTAGCTTTCTCAATCGCATGCTTCCACGTTTCCTGAAGAAGTCACAGACTGGCAGGTTATTTATAATCAACAGCAGCATTTTCTAAAAAGTACATCAGAATCCCAATGCTATTAAGTTGTACAACTTCCCAAGCCCCCAAAGCACTATTCAGAGCAGGGACCAAGCGGCATAGAAGACCACTCTGATTTTTTACAACTTATCATGACACAGTTATCATGACACACAGAAATATAAAGCCTCAGGTTTCAGTCCAATAAAGTTACTGAGAATGGATCCAGTTTTAGTATATACCAAATATAATTTAAAATCCTCTTGTAATTTGCAAGCATCTCTGACATGCTGCAAAGAGTGCTAAGTCACACCTAAGTGCTCTTAATTCACTTTTACTGCTTTGATTTTTAACTTTTTGTAACTAACAGCATATGCTGGCAGTGTAAGTGTAAAAAGTCCATTAGCAACAGAGCAACACAAAGGAAGAAAAGTTCTGCAAACCCCAAGGCCCCACAAATTGTGCTGAGCATAAGAAAGAAGAAAATAGAACGTTGAAAAAATAGATTATTATAACAATTCCAGACAAGTAGCTATTTCAATCTCCACCAAGTCAACAGTAAAAAAAAAAATAAATCAAAGGAGTTTTCTGGAACATAAGGCATTTTTCTGCCAGCTAATTTGGATGGTTTTCTCTTAACATTCTGATCACCCTCCTTTTACACTGCACTGTTCTAAGAGAACTGGATACGATCCTGCGACGTGCCAAAGGCCTTCTGCCAGGTAAGCAGGAGGAAAGGCCACTCTGCACCCCCAGTAGTGAAGAATACTGCACTCTGGGATTCTGTTACTGCCTCTCCCACTGAATTTCAAGTATGCAGAGACAGTAATGTTTAAAACATTGGTTTGGCTTTTTTTTTTTCCATTTTGGAATTTAAGTATCAACCAAAGCTTTTTGAAAGTCCAATATAAATTGTTGTCAGCAATGACAAAGGAAGTTTTTGAAGCATCTAAACTTTTAAATTGTTTGTATTCATTTTTATTTCAGCAGTGAAATCACATACCTTGCAAACAATTTACGAGCCCCCCCTTCTGACAATGAAACCACAAAACAAACACAAGTAAATGAAACAAGTTTAAAAGACATGCTGAGAAAGATTTCCTACTGGCTTTGTAACAAAATGAAGTTCACTCAGATCATGTGATGATACACATTCAACCTGGAGCTGGGAACTTCCATACATACACAAAAGAAATAGGGAAACAAAACCAAGTAGAATTGCTTGATCAATTATCACGGTTATACCATTCTTGAGTAGGGTGCCTCTCCAAAACGTGATCTGCATCTATGCTAGGTAATTACTGAAATAAATTATTTGTGCTTGATCTTGTGAGGTGCTTTGTACAATAACAAACAGAAACTGAGCTTCACAGAAATGGTACTAACAGCACAATTTTTCCTCTGCTGTAGGCATGTTGCTGCCATACAGACTAAGTACATGTCCTGAATCCACTCTGTTCTTGTCCACAGTAGGAAAAACTGTGAAGAAACAGCCCCAGATACACACTTTAAAATAAGTGGTACCTCAGGGTAGATTAAAAAAAGATGGGTATTATTTCACTTAACAGGTATCTTTTTCAGTTTCGACTTTATGATTTTTATGGGCTGAGGCAAGCAGTTCTCCCAGACAACAATATTAAAAAAAAAAAAGAGGCCACAAAAGGAACAAAACATCTATTAGATATGGTGTTCACATTTTCTTTTTAACCTACCCGACTATGGTCAACCACAGAGCCGTGCTTAGAACGATGCTGTGTGTCATTCTAAAGGATGCACGAGAAACACAAAAGTAGGAAAATACATGTGATGAGACAAGTGATTGGCAAAGAGTCTCTGTTCTCTTTGTTAATAAAAAAAAAAATCCACTTAAAATCCACTCTTCAATTTATATTCCTAATTTCATTCTTAGAACGTCTGTGAACAAAGCTGTTGAAGTAAATTGGCAATTTTTAAAATTGGAAAATATGCATCAAAATGGTCTTGCCTATGAATTAGCTAAATAAGTACTGCTGAGTCCTGTTTAAAGGCAGAGAGTTAGTAGCAGTTCTTGTATTTGACACTGTATTTCATCATTAACAGCCCACACTGCCATGAGCTCTGGGATCTGACAGGCAGATTCTGATCAGACCAAGTTGTGGTGGTTTAAGATGTTCTCAGTCCTGGCCATCTGCTTCACTCTTTGTTGGAAGTCAACACCTCCATAGCTTAAGCAGCAGATGAAGACCTGGCTTGCTCCACATCTCAACCCAGCACATTTTATCTATGATAGGAGCTAAAATGCCAAACTAGACATTGTGAAGCCCAAAGCATGGGCACGTACACTCTGCAGAACCAGTGTGACATCTCAGGGAGGAGGAAATAATTGCAATTTCTTAATTCCTTATCAGTTTTATCTCAGGCCACATGAGTCAGAACCCACAGTGCAAACCCCGAGGCAAGTGTTTATCACATGCTAAAACAAATTTTGACTAAGTTCCCTGTTGGGTCTTAACTCGTTTAGCAGAGCATACGCTAAAGTCAGCCCCCTTGTCCATACTATACTTTGACTCTTCACCTTCCTTAGGAATTTGTACCTTTCCATGTTTCTATTAATTAGCCTTGACAAAAATCTTACTGCAGACAAGATAGTTTCACTTTTAATGTGTTACCTAGCATGTTAGCTGACTGAAATAAATTCTCTGATATATCTTCAGGAGTAAGGCATGCATTAGGCATAACCAAGATCTTAGAGTATTTATTACATATATGTTAATTCTTGTAAGGAGAAATGTGTTAATTAAATCCCAGGCTAGACAAAACCTAAGAGACATGCCAGTTTAGCTCAAATGGTGCATGTTCGGAACACCTAACCTACAGAGTGAACATCACTTGCGTTCTTAAGGCTCCACTGCCAGTGGGTTGGTCTCCCTTTGCCTAGCTTGATCTGTGCAAAGGGAGCAGAGCAGAACAGGACACACTGCCAAGGAAGCACCAACTGCACCACTGTGACCTCTCTGCAAAGCTGCAATTGTTGGTCATTTTGAGAAGGTCAGATACCATTCAAGCATACTGTCAGGAGCTACTGGCAGCATAACACTTCATGCCCGGGCACGACAGTCAACATGCTACATGCTCCCTAAGGAAAAACTGTAACTGAAAAAACTATAAATTGCTATTTTATCATTTACAATTTTATTTGTCCAAATAAAAATATTATGGCTTGTCAACTCTGCTTGGCAAAATCCACAATAAAATGTCTTGTGTCAGGCCCCAATTTGGTTCACAAGTATCATCTTTCAAATCTCCCAATCAACGTATGGCTTTTTTTAGTGGTTTTATCAGGATGGCAGTGAATTGTTTGCCTGGATTCTGCCACCTTTGTAGATGAAGATCTACTGAACTAAAGGGACAGTTTGCAATTCAATGGCAGTGTCAGGCTATTGGCTTAATGAAATTAACTGCAGGTCTGGAAAAAACAGATTTTTTTAATTGAAAAGCGTTAGTTACAAGAGATGAAGCAGTTAGAGATCTCTCATGCCAACTTAAATAAAACCAAAACCTTACCAAGGCTGGAACCAATACTTACCTTAAAGCTAAACGAGTTTCTGGGAGAAGAGCTTGAACTGTACTGTTCAGTTTTTGCTAAGTTGCTATAATAATTGTCAACTTTGATGCTGGCAGACTTGTTAGAAACTGGATCATCAGTTATTGGACAGATAAAATAATTGTCTTCATCATCACTATCAGCATCAAGATAATTTCCAGAGTTCACTGTAGTTGATCTAGCATTATCAATCCCTTCCATACGAAAAATAAGGTCCTCGTCTGCCATGTTTGCGGGATACTGGATTAACTCCCGCCGTGATTAAACCAGCCAGTATTCCAATGCTCACACAAAGGGAGGGAAAAAGCTAAATGGGAGAGAAGGAAAAGAAGAGAAAAAAAGGGGTGTTATTAGAAGAACAAATGATGCACGGAACTGATGCCAGCACACAGACAGAAAAAATTATTAATATATGGCTCTAAGGAAGCGATCCCCACGTACCCACATGTGGTTTTGAACACCTCAGTGCCAGATCTGGGTTTCCAAGCAGCACTCAGTTTTTAAATTGCTGCAGGACTGAGGGAAGATAAGCAGGTAGAGAAGAATACTATAAAATCTGAAGGATTGCAAACACCTCCTGCTGCCTACGGCTGACATTTGTTAATGCTCCTATCCCCTCCTCTGAATGTTTTCATTCTTCGCTGAGAGATCACAACACTGATCTCAGAAACTTGACAGTTTTACCTCCAACACCACAGTCAGGTTTTCAAATTTTTCCAGGGGAAGTCTTCTCAAGTATAGTGCAAACAAATTAAATAGGTTAGAGAATGTTATTGTGCCAACATAAAAAACTGCCCCATCACTTCCGAGATTTTTTTGGCTCACATACAGAGAGTGATCCACTGTGCAAAGCATGCTGCTCAAAGTGCAGAGCACCCTGCCTGGGCTACCCAGGGCATCTTCAGAAGTACAAAGGACAAGAGAGGCCAAGAAAGGAGGCCTGCCATCCGTCCCACTGCTGCTGCCCAACTGCACTCACTAGTAGACTACAAAGACGGGAGGAAGTATGTGTAGGGGGCACATGTGTTTTACACTCTGTGAAGGGATTTCAGCTTGGATCAGTCCTACATGATCTAAACAATCCTCTTCCAACTCCAAAGACAACAGATGTGGCAATCTGCTCAACAGCATCAAGTCTCTGAGCTGCATTCACTTTAAGCATAGAGCTTAAAGGAAAAAAAATATTCTCCCTGGTTAATAGTTCTCTTCCAGAGAGGTTAGAAATCTTGATTTTGTCATTGGTTACATCACCTTTTTATTAGCCTTCTGGATCCTAAAGAACAGAATAGGTTGGGTTTGGTTTCTCCCAAGTCCTAACTCCAAAGTAAACTAAGCAAATTGAAAGTAAAAGCAATAGCCCGAGGCAGACAGGCCATAGATCTTTATTACAATCTGACCAATTATTTCTAAGGCCAGAAGGTGACATTCTATATAAATACTTCACAAAGGCATTCTGACACATTAAACAACATCAGACTCAACAATATTTGGAGTTCCATACAGGTATCCGAACTGCAGCGCTGCACAGGCTCCCATCTTATCACAGCTAATTAACAAGGCAGAACACAGACACTGTACAGCCCATCTGCTGCAACAGGCATGTGTTATAAAAAAGGTAGGTGAATCATGGAACTATTCTTTTCCTGGAGATCGGGTTCCACCCCTGGAGATCTTGCAACAGGAACATGCCCAGCAGTCAGTTTCCACCCCAGAAAGTTTGTGATGATTCAGCAGAACTCAGAAGTGAACTCCTGTGGGCCCAAGCTACAGGGGGCGAGCACTGTGCCTTTCACACGTTACCAGCCATAGAGATGCAAACAGTTTCCATGATTTTTTTCCCCTCTGAACTCTTGTCCTTTTCCTGCCGAGCCCACCTGCATGATCAAGTACCTATGGAAGCTTCCTGCTGTCAAGGAATGATCAGCCAGAGTGGAGTAGGTCTGTGATTCATCTAACACCAGCTGCTTTGAGAGCAGAGAGACCTTCACAGAACAATAATCTATTCCCATTCATTTGTTTTTCTAATTGCTATGTGAACTATGTATTCTGAAACTCCGTTTTCATTAAGTACACTAACTGTTTCAGAGGAAATTTCCTGAAGTCTCTAACACTTGTTTTTGCCAAATTTAATGACTTTCTGTAATGACTTTAATACCCAACTGCATCAAAAGCTCTGACCACATTAAAGAGAGCACACAGACTGAAGTGAAATGACCTTTCTGCCATGCACGTTCATTAATTGTTTCTTCTATTGAGAGTAAAATATACAACTGATTCCCCTATGAGCATATCCTGCTTGGAGCTTTCCAGGTCATTCCACTGTTTCCTGTCGCATTTTCAGTCAATGCTGAGGTCAATCAGCAAATCCGATCACAACTAGGCTGACAGCAAAGAACAACCCAACTCATTAAAACTCACCAGGAGAATCTAACACCTGGGCAAGAACCTAATGGGCACCGACACGACACAGCACAGCTTCTTCCACACCACAAGCACTGTGGTGAACCAGGGCAGGTCTGCGGAGCAGCATGGCTGTGTTGAGGGTCTGACATCCCCTCCAACTGTATCTTGGGGATTTACCTCTGAGTAACTACTCAGATCTCAGGGGGTGGGTACCACTAGCAGCTGTGCTATGTTCATGTGTGAGGAGTTTAGTCTGCAAGCCCCAAGCCTGTACTTCAATATGCATCAAAGTGCAATGAGCTGAAAGGATCAGGAGACTCACTTCAGAAACACTTTTCTGATAGAACAAAAAGCCAGTGTGAGCCCAACCAAGGGGAAGGCTGGAAAGGGACAGACCACAAGAACTGGGCTTGATCAAGCAGTGCTTGATTTTACTGTAAAAACAATAAAGCAGATTTACAGACCACACAACATGGCTCTTAAACCCCTATCAGCACTTAAGGGTATTTTCCTTGAAGCAATGAGAAGCCACTTGCACATACACAAGCTTTCAGGCTCACTCAATGGGAATATTTTCTCCTTGTTTTAGCTTTGATTATTCACATTGTTCTGCAGCCTGAAAAACAGGAAGGGGTTAGATGAATGCAAAATAATAATTCAAATCTTCACACAGATTTAGCTGAGTTTAAACAAATATTTGCTGGCAAGTCTGCTGCAGTGAGTTTTGCTGGCTGTTCAGATGGGTGCTGTATTACAGTCAGGTCTGCCTCTTGTTCTTGATTAGAGGGCAGCAGTAGACTACATAAAGCAACATATTCTGATTTGTTTCACATGATATATATCTTTAAATCCTTTTGTTCCTAGAGCCCTGAAAACAGAAATTTGCACTTAATTTGTTCTCAGTACTACACAAGTATCACCCATCCTTCTGATGTCATCTAATGGAAGCATCATCTGTTTTACACACTAGCAAAATGAGATGGACCTGGAAGAGGCAGAAGTCTACATAGGTACTCTGAAAATACCTACACCTACAACAGGATTGGTTAGCATTTTCAAAATTTGGCCCTTATGCTAGGTGCGCAACAGCACACAACTTCAGTCAATTGCTTAGTTCCACAATAACCTCACCCAACAAGCTAAATCAGGGGTTCTTACACAGCTAGCCTAAAAAGCCAACTATAAAACAAGGTTTTCAGCTTTGTTTCACTGTTATCCTTCAGCTCTGTACATATTCAACCTTCTTTCTCCAGGAAATCATACCAGGTAAGTACACTCCCACAGCAGTATTCACAGCTGCAGACCTTACACCGGTCACCACAGAAACAGTGCCTTCACATATAGCAGCTTCCACCAGCAACATTACATTGTTGGTTTCTGCCTTTCTGAGGGAGGCAGCACTCCCACAGCTCACCTACCAACACAGCCAACACCAGCACTCCACCTGCATCAGGTGACTACAGTAAACTACTGCTGAAGGAGGTCTGGACCAACCCATCTGACCTGGCACTGAAACCCCTCTCAAGCATCCAATCTGCTCTTCTAGCAAAGACCACAGGAGAACCGCTGTCTCTGGAAAAAGGCAGCAGCACATCCCTGAAAGGGGAAGGTATCCTCAGCTGCCACTACCATTTTTACTGCAATCATCTTACTAGAGACTAACAAGTATTTGAGAACATTAACCTCTACTGCTTGTCAATACACGCAAACAGATGTAAAGTGACACTTCAAGTATGGGACTAACTCCAGGATATACTGTAACAGCAGACTAGCCTCATCACCCACAGCTGCTGCCCTGCACTTAGTTCTGCCCCTGCAGTCCCACACAGCAGCAGATTCACTAGGTCTGAAAAGCAGCAGCAGCAACAGGAACACAGATTGTTAGGCAGTAGTGATTGCAAACATGCAGAGTTTCTGAGACCTGCTGGGTAAATGGAACATCACACACAAATCAGTTTGCATTCAAAGCTAACGGTGTTTATAAAGCTATCACAGTTTTCTATTTTTAAAGGACTCGTGGTGCTTACTTTGGAAGTGTCTTTACTAAAAACCATCCTGACATAACATGATCTTTACAACAAAATTCAATAACCAAACCTTAAACTACACAAACACTGCTCCACACCTCACAGTTTATCTGACCAAAAGCCTTAATAAAATGCCTAAGCTTCTTTCCAAGACTTACATTCCAAGCTTCTACATTACAGCAAAAAGCCGCACTATGCAGGAATCCCTGTTACTACTGCTGCTATGTTTGGATCATTTAGTCTTTAATATCCATTATAGAAGCTTTCTCGGGGGTAAGCAGTCAGCAACGCAATCCTGCATTATCACACACAACCTGTTATTTAAAATACTACCCCCTCCGATCAATTTCAAAAACATTGTATTTTTTTAGATCAACCTTGTACTAAATGATGCAAAATTAAGATAATTTAAAATACAGTCAGTTATTAAATCTGCTCAAGTCTCTTAAGTTTGGGTTTTTCCAATGCCTGCCTGAAATATTCTTTTTTTCTCATGCCTTTCTATCCAAGAGCCATACCGCCAGGAGGGGCAGGTGAGTTGCAAGGACAATCCACTGTGTTGGCGAGCTCAGGGCATATGCAAACACAGATAAGAGAAAAATTCACATCACAGTGCTGGTAAAACATGTCTCGCTTCTTACAGGGTGCTTGCTGCTACATAACACCTCTAGGTTTGGCGAGATCCTTGAGCAAGACCCCACAGCTGCTTCAGCTTTGAAATGTGCCTTAATTCATCCCAAAGAGCTGAGCAATAGGAATGCTTTCATCAGCAAAACAAGGGATAACTAGCTGTTTCTCAGGGGCTGCATCAACTCAGACACGGCCCTCTGCACCACTTGAGCTCAGGAGAGGGGTACTGGAACTGCCCTAGAGCAGAGGAAGTCCCACAGTGCCTTGTAAAGAAGCATTAAGGCAAGAGTGATTCCCCTCTCCCTAGTAAACAGTACATCCCTTTTGGTTTCATACCACACCAGCTAAAGACTAGGAACAAGCAGTATTTTTCTTCTCAGTAGGAAGTAACTTTTTTCACACTAACATTCTTTTAAAATACAGGTTTGAAATTTAGCCTAACCAACTATGTAGGCTGTGCACCTTACAAGGTATTGCTATCATCTTTAAAGGCTGCCTAATATGGTCCAGAACAGCCACACTGCTACGTTAACGTCCTACAACACATTACAGAACTATTGCGCTTCCCAAACACCCAACTGACCCTTGTGAAGCAAACATCTCATCTGCACCACACATGGTCAAGAAAACAGGTTCAGTGAGTCAAGTTAAGAGCTCTGATAAAAAACAAGATTTTAAAAAACCCAACCAGAAACACCTCAGATCCTGGCTACTTCTGCCCAGCCACATCTTACCAGCCGAGATCTTCTAACGAGAAGCCTTTACTTCAGGTCCCTTCCAGCATGTCACTACTGCAAACACCACAGCAGAAATCACATCCAGCTTGTCTGCAAGCACAGCTGGGATAACGCATCGCTTCAGCTAGAGAGTCTCAGAGGACAGCAATGCAAAATTCATGAAGTGAACGGGAGTTTGTCTGCAGCAGTTCACAGCACGAAGCATGTGAGACTAAAAGCCCTGTACAAGGAAACACACTGTGGTTTCAAACACGTAAATGGCTTTCAGAGTTGCAAGCAGTAAAGCACCGAGACAACTCCTCCAAGTCACGTCCACCCTTCTGCCAAACATACAAATACTGTGTTATCTGCAGCTAAACCAAGACAGTATAGAGAGAGAGAAAGGGAACTTTTAATATTAGCTTTAGAATGTTCTTCCATTGTCATTAATACCTTTAAATAGCTTGCCTTAAATATACTGAACAGCTAACTGACTTTCTATGAGCATTTGCTCAGTACTCCACGTTGTTAGCCAGCCCTATGCTTTATGTGTACTGAAGCGTTTTAAAGATGATCCAAATACGGACGGCCCCAAAGGCTATTGCAGCCTGTCGCAACATACACAGCCAGTCACCCACAGGCAGGCAGCTTCTAGCCCCCCGCCCGCTCTGCACACACCAGCACCGTTCTCTTGGGCTATTCTACAGTTACAAATGGGATTTGGGGACTTTTAAAACAAGGCGTGCCCTACGATTAATTGCACTGTCCTGGAAACATATACGGATTAAATTTATCTCCAGGCACAAGCGCAGGAGCATTGCCCAATATAAAAGTAGCAGGATATCATTTTTAGGTCACCGCAGGAGCTCACGGCTTGGCCACTGGCCTCAGTAAGGCTCTAGTCGTCAAGTTGTTCACCATTTGCTCTAATCCCTCTTACCCACTCCGCCCTCCGCACTTCACCCAGCGAGCAGCCTGCCGACTTTCCACCGGCGTTGGTCCCCGCAGCGCTAAGGTACCTACCGGGTTAGTGCAGCCCAGGCCCTGTCCCAGCTTGTGCAGGACAATCCCGCTGCCACCACTGCCTCCGCCCGTCCCCAGCAGCCAGGCGCGCAGCCGCCCTGCTAAGGGGAGGCGGGCAAGGGGCCGCCCCTCACCTCCCGCGCAGCCGCCGCCTTCCCGCCCACCGCGCTGCCGGGCGGTGCCTCACGCTCAAGCGGGTAGGGCGGGAGCTGCTCGCAACCTGGCAGGTGCTTGGTTCCTGTGGGAAAAACGTTAAAGTACAGAAATATATCGCGGAGAAACCCCCCGATAAGCACTGTCAGGTGTTTGGCGTCTCCTTTGGGCTGCTTGCAGGAGCGGCGCCTGGGGTTTATTTCTACTTCCCTTGCGTCCGAGCCGAAAGGCGAGTTTCCCAGGGCAGGTGCTCCCACAGGGAGGGCCACGGACCCCAGCCCGAGGGAAGGCCAGGAGCAGACATAAAGCACCAGCCGTGGGGCCTGGGGAGACTCCCTGTCCTTCAGGTTGGCCTTGGCATCTAAATTAAATCGCACCGCACTCCATTCCGCACCAACACGCGGAAGAACTTTTTCACAGTGAGGGTGACAGGGCAGTGGAACAGGCTGCCCAGGGAGGTGGCGGAGTCTCTGGAGATATTCAAGACTCATCTAGACGCCTGCCTGTGCAATATGAGATAGGGAACCTGCTTTGGCAGGGAGGTTAGACCCGATGATCTCTCGAGGTCCCTTCCAACCCCTACGATTCTGTGATTTCCCCACAAGAAGGGGCACGCACCAGACTTCAAGATCCAAAGGTTTCAGATTTCCTCAAAGCACCCACGTTTGCTTTCTTTCTAAAACATTGGTTGGTTGGGTTGAAAATACCCATGTTTAAGCTTTTTCTCAAACTAGAATTTGTAGAAAATCTAAGGAAAATTCCTTATCCATTCAGGGGTTATATGAAAATTAATGTAAATAGAGTCTGTCTTAGCTGTATTACTTGGCAACCTGTGAAGAATCTGCCCTTTTTACTGTCACTGAATCTCTTGTTCACACAAGTAATCCTCATCAGTGCAATTTACCAGGAGTAGGGGTTATGAAACCAAGAACGGAAGATATGAGTATATCCTTTGTGACAGATGGATGGTCTCTTGTGGCTTCACAGACAGAACACACAATTCCTGTGCTTTACAGAGAGCGAGGCAACATGGAACTGCTGCAGCAATGCTGGTGCTGGGATAATCTTCAGGAGGAAGATTACTAATATTTCATTAAAAACACCCAGAGCAGATGCTCTGACTCGCTGCCAGGAACAGCCGCCTGCCACCACCATTACTTATGTAAATTAAATTGCATCTTAGCTTGGAGAACAGAGGGAGCAGCACATGTGCGTGCAGGAACACCACCTGCAATTTGAGGGTGAAACCTATAATTTTGGCAGCAATTTCCAGCACTATGCTGAGGATGCAGCCCTTGCTTGAGAACATAAAGACTTGATGGAGCCCCCGTTTAATGCTGCTTCCTACATGCACATTTCTGGGTGGGTAGCCTCAAATTCCTGCAGAGTTTAAGCTCAAATTAAAGAGCTTTACAACATTTGTGAATTGTGCAGAAAAAAACCCCACAAACCAACAACAGAGATCCTATTAATCTCCCAGCTATAAAGCACTGCTGTAAATATTAATAGCTATCAAAAACTAAGTGCTCTTAGTTAAACTCTATCAGCACCTGAGCACCCTGGGGAGAGCAGCACCCAGCAGGGCTGCTGTCGGGGTGCCTCAAAGCAGGGCCTGGGAAGAGGGCAGACTTATCAAATTAATTCTGAAGGCCTGGTGGAAGCCAGATGCCCAGTTCCCACTGCATGAAAATGGGTTAATAGGTTTAAAAAAAAAAATAATTATAAATCACCACCTGCTATCATAGGCTACTGATAACAGTGAAATACTGGTGTGACACGTGAACACAACTAACAAGTCATGAGAGTAACTAGCTTTAAACTCATAAATACACAGCATTGTCTTGGACTAAAAGGGGCATATGGCTGTGTTATACTATATAACCTCACAGAGAGGGTTTTGCCATATCAGCATAGTTAAGTTACACCATCTCAAGCTGCACATTTCTCAGGCTCTAGCACCGTGATGCAACGGTGTACTCATTTTCAGGCTTAAGTCTGGGGCTTCTCTCTTCTACAACGTTTTCTTAAAAGATCAAGGATGATAAAGGTTTTGATGAAATACTAAAGGTGTGTATTGAAATTAGATATTAGCTCAGACATGCTGCATCTTCTAGTTTTAGTTTTCTGTTTAGATGTCACCTATTATATCCCTTACACTTGAGGAGTTTGATTCACAGTTTTTGTTTGAAAATATTGAAAAATAGACAAAAAATGGCAACTTAGGAAATAAATGACCTGCAGGTCTAGTACATTGTTATTTTAATATCCTTATCAATGCTTTTTTTTTTCCAAGAGCACTGAAATTGAAAAGTTTCAGTATGCTCATGTTAAATGAGGCTGTTTCAGAATTGCTCTTCTAGGGAACTGTGGGTTTCGAAAGGAAAAAGAATGCATGCTCCAGACAACAGTAATTTCCAGAGCTTTTTGTTCTGGTTGTGTCTAAAAATCCAGATGAAAAAAATTTAAGTCAATTAATTCTCTAACAGTTTGTGCCTACATACTCCTATGGCAGTCCCTTCTTACAAGGTAAACTTGGTTGGTCATAAACCTCACTTCAGCCATATGGTAGGTGCATATACGTAAAACTTTGTGGAGCACCAGTGCATGGCTTCCTATGGGAAGAGCAATGGTAGGCATCAGTTCTCTGTGGTGTGGTTCTAGTTGCACTTAGTCCTTATGTTTTTAGCTCTGTCTACAAAGTAATCATACATATTCCTCCTGCAGGCTTCCCAAAGTAAGAGAATTCATCTTTCTACTCACCAGTGACAGCCTGAATCTGGTTGCCAAACCCAGCTCCTTCATCGAGATGGACAGAAGCCCCAGCTTACACCATGCCCCAGCTCAGCAGCAGGTAAGCACGGCAGGACGCGAGCTGGTCTGACAGAGCCGTGTCTGAGCAGCCCTGGCCACCAGCTGCGCTTTGTACCAGACTCCGCAGCTCCATGTTGGGCAGCACCCAGATAAGGGCAGCCAGGGGCCTCACCTTTCGGGTGGGAATGGTTCAGCTGAAGACACACGGCGATGCCAAGTCAGCACCTGGCTGGGAAGATCACCACCCCCGCGGGGCCACCAGCGAAGGGCTGCTCTCGCACCTGCGTAGCCAGGGCAGGGACCTCCCTGGGGACAGGCAGCGCCTTGCCTGGCAAGTCGCCGCCAGAGCGCCCCGGGGAGGACGGGATGATGCCCGGGGGCTGGCCGGGTCCCGAGAACGGCCGCGCTCCAGCCTGCGCAGGCGGCGGCGGCGGCCGCGGCTCGGGGGTAGTGTGGGAGGCGCTCAGGCCACGTGTGCAGCCCGCGCCAGGCACGCGACTGCGGCGCCACCTACCGGGCGCACGCCGCCCGCCCAGGCGCCTCAGGAGAGGGAGGGGCCCGGAGGCGCCTCCGGCAGCCCCAACAGCGGAGCCCTCCCCCGGAGACGGAAGAGATCGCGCCCGTTGCAGCAGTTGCGTTTCCCAGGGTGGAAGAACGCCGGTCAGGCGCGCGCCGCAGGGCGCTGCGGTAGCAGAGACACAGGTGGGCGGCACGTGCAGGTGGGTGGGGAGAGCAGCGGCGCCGCCCCCCTGAAAGAGGCCTGGCGGGCGGCTGGGCACCCAGGCGGTAGCGTGGCCGAGTGGTCTAAGGCGCTGGATTTAGGCTCCAGTCATTTCGATGGCGTGGGTTCGAATCCCACCGCTGCCAAGCTGTTTTGTCCCCGCCGTGGCGGTAGCTCCTTTTCGCTACCCGACCAGCGAGGCCGCGGGGGCGGCGAGCGGGGGAGTGCAGATAGCCCCGTGACCGTACGGGCCGGCCGGGCAAGGCACCCCGCGGCCACTCAAGGAGGAGGAAGGCGATGGGGTTTGCCAGTCGTTCTCGTTAAAATGGAATTACAGAAAGTTGTAGTATATTTTGAGAGGAAAGTGGCTTCACCTCCCTGCGTGACTTCTGGATTAAAAATAAAAAGAGAAACACAAATTGTGGCAACCAGCTTTCCTTCCTGGTGCCTTACTGCACTCTCAGCCCCCAGGTCCCGCACCAGGCCTTTACTGCCTGCCCTGAGGCAATTTCGGTGGGCTCAAAGCCTCTCAAATGCATCGGAGTTTACCTTCCCCCCACCTTCCACCTTTGATTCTTCCAGATCTCACTCAGCCCCAGACCCATCTCCTTTCCCAAGCTTGCTCTTTCTGCTCAAGTGCTGCTCTCGATTGTTCCCTCCCTGTGTTACAGGCTGGGAAAGGTGCAAAGGGGAGGGAGATTTCCAGGATAAATCCCCACCTGGAGCAGCCGATGGGAGGGAGTGGGGCCTTGCGGATCCCCTGGGGTTTAGGCCCTTTTTAGCTCAGTCAAAAAGCACCTTGTTCACCAGCTACTGCAGGGATTTGCACGGTATAAGTGCTGCACTTTAGGATTTAAGTGCAAAAATGCAGTTGCACCTAAAGTTCAGCTGTAACCTTGTTACTTGCCCTGAATAACTAGCGGAGCTAAGGGGAATAGTATGAGGATTAGTGCAACTATCTGCCCATAGTAGCAGATTCCTCTACTGTGACATAAATGCACATAACTAATGTAACTTAGTAACTTCCAATTTAACCAAAATACAGTTTTGACTCATAAAGAATCCTACCTGCATGTATTCCATAAGCCTGTGAACTGCCACAGGGTGCTGTCACAGATGGCTCTGTGCCCCAGAGGTAGGGAGGGGAGCGGCTCTCAAACAACATGCACAGTGGCAGGGGACTGACTGCAGCCAAGTTTCAAGTACGCTTTTATTTTCCCTCATATGTAGTGATACAGCTAAATCACAACAGAAATTCACACAGTGTGAACTCTCTCTGTACAGCTGGTATGTGTTATTTACAGTAATCTGTTTTGCCTGCCCCCTTGCTTGTTCCTTGGTTCCCCAAGGCAGTGAGCCACAGCAGCAGCCCCGGTTAATCTTTCTCCTCATTTTAGCCATTTTCTTCACCCGTGAAGCTCTGCAGTCTGGCTGTAGCTCTTGTTCTTTTTGCAGGTTCTCATTTACTTGAGCAATCAATCTGGAAAGTTGTTTTGGTGTGAAATCAGTGCAGCAATCTTGATTCCAGTGGGTTTCAGTAATTTAGCCATAATAGTTTACTTTTATTTTCTCAAGTACAGCTACCGATACGTTGCAATTGTGTTTTAAAATCTAAAAAGAACTGTTTATTGCACTGGGGCCAGTAGCTATTGAGGAGATAAGAATGATCCAGGTCACAGTACTGTGACTGGGTGCCTGCAGTTCCTGCAAGTCAGTGTTGTGTTTCTTTAAAAAAATGCAAAACTGAAAGTCCATCAAATCTTAAAGAAAGAAAGATCAAACTTAAACTAACAATTAAAGAAAGGAAAACTTTGAAGAAGGTGTGATGATTCTGAGCTTCTGGCCTTGTTTTAATGTAATGGTCCACGGAATCAGCAAATGCAAACTTCTCTGGGCTGTAGCCTAGCTGGCTCCGTGCCTTGTCTATTCGAAACGTATGAGTGATAGAAATGTTCTGTACCTATAGGGTGAAAGAGTCAACATACAAAGGTATGAATACATCGGAAATTGGAACAAAACCTGTAAACAGTAGCAAAGACACAGTTACCAGAAATGTAAAATAAATTTTAACTCCCCCCCCCCCAATGTCCTACTGGCATATGTCACATTATTTTTTAAATTGTTCACTCAAAATGAGAATCTTGAAAGCCCAAAGAGGATGTAACAGCTGCAAACCAGAATCTTCTAGTCTTGAAAACATCCACAAAAAATATTCTGCACTCTTGTGTATGTACCTGAGGAGGCAAATAATAGCCATCTCTTAAGTGCCTTGAGGGCCCACCTGACCAGCCAAAGCTGTACAGGATACTGGGCCTTGTAAGGGAAGAGCTGAAGCAGCCTCTCCCATCCTGCAAGCTTAAGCTTGAGAAGATTAAAAATCTTATCAAAGATTATGGTAACAAGCATCATAGATTGCATAAAATGTACATGATGCATATGTTTGCCCTGGAAGCTGGAGGCTGAAGTAGTACTTGGTGGATTTTACTTTCTGCTGACTTAATCTGAAATTGTACCTCAGTATTAACATGTGTGGATGGAGCCTGTGAGGATTAAGGGTAGTTTACAAACAGAGACTTTACCTCATTTCTGGTCAGCAGTGGGGACAGTTCAACAAACGGTTTCAGCATCAGATGGAGATACTCCATTATCATGGCTGCACAACAGAAGATTTGTACTTGAGGTGAGAATAGTACATTGCTGTGAAATTATGATTTTGGTATATCTCACACTGTATGTGATATCGAGGGATAACCACATGCCTAAGAGCTCAGGGAACCATTACTAATGTCAACAGGAGTACTGGGTCACCAGGGGTTGAATTTAATTTTAGTAGTTCGGCAGCCTGAATTAGGACACTTGTGTGAAAAGGGTTTGGAGGGTTGGTGACAGATTAGGGAAGAGATCACAAGACTTGATTAAAACTTTGGAAACAAAATACTCAGAGGTGGGTTCTGGACCCACACAGCAAAGCAGATACTCTTCAGCCTATTGCATGAAGTCACGGATTTTTATATAGAAATTTTTATATTTATATATTAACTCCACAAAATTACACATCTGTTAAGTACTGCATAAAACCTGGTTCTCTGGGACTTAAATAACTTATTGTTCTGATTTCAGTACACTGCATGGAGCTGAACTTCACTCTGAGTGCTGCACGCTAAATGACCCACAGCATATTATTTTCATACAGGGCAATGCAAAATGTGGGCAAACAGAAAAAACCCCACATTATTCTGCAATTAGGACTGAGGGCAGTGTGTACAGGAAGGAGGAATGCAGATAAAATACTTTTACCTGATGTATAAACTAAGAAAGTAGGAATACGTATCCATGGCTTACTGCAACCTAATCTTTCAAACTGAAAGAGATTTTAAAAACAGTGAGAAAACCAGAAGCCACAAGCAAGTTTTCAAGTTCCAACACAGAAAAAAATTTGTGCATTTCAATACAGAATTATTTACTGATAAAAAAGAAAAGAAATCATCATTGCTGTTACTATTTGAGTTTTCATTTTTCAGGGGATTCCAGTTAAATGTCACAAGCAGACACTAGGAAAGTTTCAAGTGGCACTCTTAAGGAAAAGAAGTTTATAATGTCTACATGTCATGGTGTGCTGAGACCTAATTTAACACTGTGACATATTTATGGTGTTGAGCCCATCATTAACAATAAAGCGATCTTTTGAAAAGAATGTATATTACAGTTTAATAATTAGGATTTCCATTTTTGTCCACTCAAAATAGCCACCTTTAACAGATGCATATCCCAGAAACGAAGATAAAAGACAACTCAGAAGGGGATAGTGTTTTAGATGGCCCTTTGGTCTCAGAGAAGACAGTTGCTTTACTGTAGTAATTTAGGTAGGCTTTGTTACAGGGCTAATCACACTGAGCTTGAGGCAGGAATGAGAACCCAGTTCAGAACGGAACTCTTACACCCAGAGCAAACAGACCAAATGTACCATGTGCACAAGGGCTGGAGTGGTATACAAAGAAATCAATGTATTTGCAGATAAAGGATATATTGTACGTACAAGTGGAGTTAACCATTCAAAGAGGTTGAATTTTTCACCATCGTTAATGAAATACACCTGGCCACTCTGTTCAAGAGGAAGAGACAAGTTAGTAAAGGTAATCCTGTACATGTATTGACTTTTCTCTTTCTCTCATGCCTTATGAATAGATTAAAAATAAACCAGCAGTATAAAATATGCATGGATGGACATAAAAGCCAACAAGCTATCTCAATGTGTTTCAATCAGTGGCACTAATGTGTGCAATGAGGTTCGTGGACAAATGGTTTATGTGCTTAACATGCCCCACTATAAATTATTTATTGTAGATGTATCTATACAGAACAGCTATACTGACACCTGGGCAACCTTGTGTCCTGGGCAACCTTGTGTAGATCCAGGCCTGGAGGTTGGTGGCCCTGCCTGTGGCAGGGGGGTTGGAGCTCTGTGACCCTTGGGGTCCCTTCCAACCCAGACCATTCTATGATTCTATTATTCTATGACACAAGTTAGCTCTTTACCTTTTGCTTTGAGGATTTTAGAAAAGGTAGTTACATCTGCTTTGAAAATCTTTGTAGCACACTTTAAGGATAATGCTTGACTTAAGTAAAAAACTGCTTATGAGGATTAAAACAGTTGCAACTAATTTTGACATTAATGAACCTAAATGAAAGGTGCTTTTATTGGCACATGGTGTGGAAAGAACTGGATATCCGAGTTCAGAATATTAGTCTGGATCTATACACAGGGGATAAACCTGCCTGAACTTCTCTCTTGGTTTCAGCTGAGATAGAGTTACTTTTCTTTCTAGTAGCTGGTATAGTGCTGTGGCTTGGGTTTTGGATGACAATACTGTTGGTAACATGCTGAGGTTTTAGTTGTTGCTGGGTAGCTGTAGTGCTTACACTAAGCCAAGGACCTTCTATCTCCTTACACCCTGCCAGGTGCAGAAGCAACAAAGCCAGGAGAGTAGAGCCAGGCTGCCCAAAGGGATATTCCCTACTGGAGAATGGCACGCTCTGGATACTGCTGGGGAAGCGAGCCGGGAGGTGGGAGCGCTGCTGCAAAACAGTCTGGGCATTGGGTTCGTTTTTCCTTCTGCATGTGGTGAGCAATTGCATCTGTGCATCACCTGTAGTATTGTTACTGTTATTTCCTTTGTTATTCCTTTTAAACTGTCATCTCAACTCACATTTTCCATTCTCCTTCCCATCCCTCTGGCTGCTGGTGCTTATCAGCTGGGCTTATCAGTGCTTACTCATCAGCTGGACCACTTCCAGTTTCACTTCCGACACAGCAAATGTTCTTTTGCAAATATTATATTACAAAAAATGGAAAGATGGAGATGTTCTTACAGAACTGAATATTCCAAGTGCTGCCAGGTCCCCCACTGTTCATAGCACATGTGTCAACTAAACCCACAGACAACAAGCTACAGGACCCAACACAACCGTTAATTACTGCGACTACAGGAGTTACTCTCTAGTACAGGATACAGTGGCAGGCTCTGCTTTCAAATGAAAACTGTGGTGCTTTCATCATTGCTTACTTACAGCTATGTAGTTCTTCTCAGGGGTGAGAGCCTCAGCAGCTAGAATTTGAGCTTGTACAAGATTCTCTGCGTGCACCCAGTTCATTGTCGCAGAAGGATCCCCAAACTTGAAGCTAAGTAGCCCCCTCTCAATATTCTTCTGTAGACATAAAGAAAGGTGAATCCGAAGCGAAAGGGGTTTTAAAATGAGGCATGGTGCACTGTCTTACCCAGCTCAATGTGGATTGTCTTTTTCTAAAATTAATTAATTAATTCAAAAGAATCAAGAGAGTTACAGAGAGCTCTAAAATTACCATGCATGAGGAAGGAGTGAAGAATGGATTGAACACGATATATCCTGAATTTACAAAGAATACGAGTCTGTCCTAAGGCTAAGTAAAAGGTACAGAAAGGAGATTGTATGGAAAGGTAAGATACAGTTCTGAATGGCCAAAAATATTCCCAAAATTGGATCAAATTTACAAACAGCTTTGGCTGGGAAGAAATGGAAGGTAATGCTAGGTGTCAACTTTTTCATTTAACAGGTGCATTTTAGCAACTGCAAAATGTAACAGATACATACAGCCTTAAAATGGGCTCATAATAAATAAGCTTAAAATCTTAAATAGACAAAAATTTTTTTTCAGAGGCTAAAAATATCTCATGTTTAACTGAAATGACATTTGCCATTCTTAAAAATGATTTCACTTAGAAGATGCTGAGGTCTATTTTGTCTGACTTCAGTATAATTCCCCAATTCAGCCACAAAACAAACATACTTATTCTGTGGCTAGCTTGACTCTGTTCTTTCCTCAAGGCTGCGTGTAACTTTATGGTGCACTGCTGCTTTTTTAAAATGCATATAATTCTACAAGGATCATATTCTAAACACTGTTCTAGTCCCACAATCTAAGACAGTAAGTGAAAAAGAGTAAAACGAGCACCTCAGCTACCTGCCCTTTAGTCACCTATTGTACCAGAAGGTGCTTCTGACTTAACTTCTTTCCTTGGGAGGGAAAGCTGTTAATAGTTGAGCCTGGAAATAAGATATTTTGCTGTATCTCTTTTCATTAATATTTTAAACCATTTGGTGCACATGGCATGCAAACAGGCATTTGAAATATCAGAGATTGGCCTGAGTCTTATACTAAGCATTAAGTTATAATGCTGGATTTACATGTGCTTGCATTTTAAAAAAAGGGCTTTTTTGAATGTACCATACATTCTTTGCAGATATAGTGCCTCCTGACAAAAGTTAGGACGTCCTCACCAGGCAACTGAATTGTTAAAGTTGCTGCTCAATAAGCTCAATCACTTTGTAACACAAGTGCTGTTGTATTTCATAGAAAATCCTGCTGATTAAGAAAATCAAGATACATACTGCTAGCCTTGGCAAGTGTCTTTGCTCCTCTGGTCCATAGATTCCTGGTGGGCGAAGGACACACGTATAGAGTATTCCACCTCCTACAAGAATTGACAAGACCATTCTTAAGCAACTTCCACATGACTATGGTATATCTTTCTCTGTATGAACCAAAAGCTGTGGGAGCAGAACTTCCTCTGAAATAAATTACTTCACCAGCTTAAAAATGTGAAATTAGCTGGATATTAAGTTTGCAGAATCAGAACATGCAAAAATAGCAAGACAAGATTCAGGGAAGTCCTGCCAGCATAGTCAGATTCCTAGAAATCACCAGATATTGCAAACCCTCTTCCTAACCAGGCCTTTGTCTCTGTGCCAGAGCAGTGGGTGAGTGTGCCATTGTTCACTGAAGTGAGCAAGAATTGGTAGGAAGGTGGAATGAAACCAACTGATGTCACACAAAACTACTGCTGGGAAACAGACTCACCAGCAGTACAAGCCAGAGCTGTAGGCAGCAGGCACAGCCAGGTCCCACTAGAGCCAGAACTGATGTGGAAGCTCTTGATAACTTCAGTGGGGCCAAGGAAGGACCATCATAAAAATCCAATCACTTCCCCAGTATGGTTTGGTTTGTCATCTGCTAATAGCTTTTCTTAATAGTGCTCAGCCACATGCAAAACACTCAGTCCTGCTGTGGCACAGGACCAAAACAGGGTGTTTGGGATGGTGACAGCTTCTCATTTCACTGACAAATGCAGAGCTGCATATTGTTCCTAAAATTAAGAGGTCTTTGATGTGAAGAGCTGCTGACTAAAGGGGAAATAAGGCCAAAAAAAAATCTTTATTTCTTAAACAAAATCATTCTATAGGGATGGAATGGCCATCAGTGCCTTTACCTCTCTTTATAGCTCTGCAAGTATCAAGTGAAGAGAGTCTTTTCTGTAAGTTGGCTGCAGCTAAATTTAGCTGGGTGTCACTTGGTCACACAGAGTCGTGTTGCACTTTACATTAATTTGTTTTGCACTGGCAGTTATAGTATCTCACAGGTGAGCTTAAGTGTTCAGGTGTGTACCTGCCTTCCTCAGCATGGAAAACTTTGGGAAGCACTAATAAATAATTCCAGGCTCTAGTATCAGGTGGCTTCTTCAGATTTTAATATATAACTGGGGTGGTGGTGGTGTGTAACAATTTAATCAGCATTCATGTTTTACTTATGGTGCATAATATGGTGACATGAAACACTTGTTTTTGTTTAATTTATAGCTGTCTTCATCTTTTCATTTAACATAGTGAACTCACTGCTATCATCCTAACACCTTTTATTGACACTAGGGGAACAAAACCAATTACAAATATTTTAAAGCTAAAATTTTTTCATTTGTGAGAGAGGCCAAGAACTTGAGTTCCTAATTGCTGGACAGGCTGGTCTGCTGAAGGACTGATACAGGACATGGGATGTTAGTGAGGAACAAGAAGAGGAGGAGTAAATTCCACTACAAATTCATGCTAAGACAAAAGTACCTGCTAGTGGACTTCCATTAGCTGCTAGTACCATTTGTTCTGCAATTGATTTGGTTCTGGAATAATGATCAACATGCTACAGAGAAAAAGCAAATACATTTTTATGTCTTCTTGAAATGACAGTGCAGAGGGGCATCTCTTCTCTGCTCATTTTTACTTGGCAGATGATAACAAATACCTCAAAATACAGAAGCTGTGGGGTATTAGTTTGGGATAAAACATGTGCATATTGTAAGGTAAGCAAGCTTTTTTCTTTATGCAAATCCATTTAATTAATTTCAGCTCATTTGAGAAGCAATAAATATATGTATGCTTTGAATGCTGCCAAGAATGTAACTGATCACTACTTTGTAATCTGGATTTCTTTTTCAGGTAATGGAAAAGTCAAAAGCCAAGTTGTGAAGACATGATGATTGGTGTGAATTATGCTGTTTATTTTCTTCCAGCATTGTCCCAGAGAAAACTTCATTTGATATATTATTCAAAATATTACTGGTTATTTTCTCTATCCATCTCTATTTTTTGAAAGACTGTAAAGTACTTGATGGAGAAAGGAGAGACACAAAAGCCCACTGTGTATGCAAAGCACCCAGAAGGGCTTTCTCCTTTTTGATTAAATGCAATTAAAAAATAAAAATGGGCTGCTTTACCATATCAGCTCTGCATTGGATATATGGCATCAACAATAAGGGAGTAACCAACAAGTCATATAAATAATGGGTAAGGGGGCACCCAGCCATAGAACACAATCCCTGTGTCCAGGTGGAATTTAGGTACTGTTAATAGGACACTGTATGAGTTATTTTCCAAAGTCAAGACCTTGGTGGGAAACAAACATATACAGCAATGTACCTAAACCCAATGTGTTGAGGTTGTGAGTGGCATCTATAGAGAGTCTAAAGAGTTTTCTTCTTTCTTGGCAAAAAAGGGTCATGAAAACTCCAGGCTTTTTCAGAAACAAGAAGGTAAAGAAAGAGGAAAAACATGAAAATATAATACATCCAAAATACCTTTTCTATAGGAAAATATGGCACTGTTTCCTCATCACCATCTTCAATAGGAAGCCCTCCAAACACCACGTTTACTGTACTGGTGTATATCAGTCTCCTGATGTTCCTTTGTTTGCAGGCTGCAGTGATGTATAAAGTGAATTAATGTAGTGGAAAATGAAAGATTATGGTAAAATTCTGTACAAGCTTTTCCTAAGAAACCATCAAAGCTTAAAAGAGCTGATTAATCCTTCAGTTTTGTGACAGGGCAAATTAAAACACAAAGTGGTCTTAAAGGGAAGAGATCTGCTTAGAGCCAAGTGCTTTGTCACCTGGCACATCCTCACTGGGATGCTGTAAGCTCACCCCATGCCTCTGCTGGATCTCATACAAACCCCACAGAACTGAGCAGGAAAAGCCCCAGTGACATGTTTCCTCATCTTCTGCCAAAAATGTAAAGTATTTGGCAAAAAAAAGGTGCCAAAAAGGCCAACTGGCTTTTTCTAAGTGGCATAATATGTTGGTATGCTGTGCTAACGCCCGCTGGCAAGGTGAGATACCTACCATCAATGATGAATCTTGTTCCACGAATGTTTACAGTTTCAATTTCTTCTCTATGCAACTAGGAAAATAAAGAAATTGTCCATTTTTGAATAAGAATACATTTAGAATACCTTAGGGAGCTGTTATAAATGTCCCCAAATAAAGATAATAAGTTTAGATTATAAAAAAAAGCTCATTTAGACTGCTGGTTTTGGACTTACAAGAAGTCAGTCCATCATTTTAAACTATGCCTGTATTTTTCTTGTATTTTTACAGCCTGCTTGAAGCAAAGAGAATTGCAGTGCCTCTGAACATACACTTCTGGTTATTGGAAGCAATGTGTTAAGTACCCATGTTTCAGTAGCACTTCAGTGACTAATTACAGCCCCAGGTGTGCATCGTTCAACTACAAACATCTCTGAAGGAGCTGTTCTATCCAGCTGAGGTAATTGAGGAAAAGGAACTTCAGTAGAAGGTGTGTTTGTAACTTTAATCATAAAACTTGTGGCTCAGAGCCCTACAAGTACATCCTTACTGCAAACAATTAAGACTTGAAATACAGCTGTTACAGTTTAGTTACATGAAATAATTTCTAATTTAGTTCTGGTTTTATTCCTCCCACCCAGACGCCCTCCAAGGCTGCTGGTAGAGCCTCTAACAGGGAGGGAATCATTTCACAGCTAGGAATAAAGTACTGTAAGCTGTTTGCATAGAGCAGTTACCCAAAACAGCTTGGATTCAGGCTCTCAGGATAATCTGAAGAGATAAAATCTGACACATAGTGTTACAGCATTGAATCTCTCATCCTCAGGGTGAGCAGAAACACAGAAAAAACCCCAAAACTATTTGTACTCACTTGCTCTCTTCCTGACATTCCATAGGAGGCTACATGGAACACACAGTCAGCACCTTCACAGGCTGCAAATACAGCATCATAATCCCTGACATCTGCCTGTAATACATGAGAAAAGGTGTTGGGGCTTGGGACCTCATGCAGAGGGCTCACACTGAGGGAATGTGTGCATATAATTGTACTTACATATGTCTGGGGCTGAAAACCTGGCCCATTCCAGTACTCACTGATAATCCTACTGTCTTCCAGAGAACTCAGAGGACTTTAAAAACATTGGTTAAGCCTCACAACACCCCTGTGTTCATTCTGCAGGTGACTACACTAAGGCACAGACAGAGGCAGTGCCTGTGTCCTGAGGAGTACTGCAGAGCCAGGAGGTGGAGCAGGCAACACACTACAGGTATCACAGTTGGCCTTGTATAAAAATACATACTGAGATCAGCTGACAGAAAACCAGTGGGATATTCACAGAGCTCAGATGGTGATTGACCTGTACAATCGTTTGCCATTAGGCATTTGAATTCTGTGGAAGCCAGGAAGGCAGCATGGAGAAGGCAGATGATCTCAGTGTGACTTTTGTGAAAATAGAATTCACCATACCTGGATACACACTGCTCCATTGGGAATTTCCCAGATAGGCTTGTGTATGTCATACAGAACCACTGAAGCTCCTGCATTGGCAAGAGCACATCCCAGCTTGTATCCAAAATAGCCTCCTCCTCCTGTCACCACGGCTTTCATCTGGTTTTCATCCTGTGCCCCAGCATTTCTGTGCAGCCCAGAGTTAGAGGTTTGGCGCCAGGGTGTTGCCACCCCGCTCAGGGTAAGTTTTCTGTCAGTGAAATACTCTCTTCTATTACCAGACACATGTAACAATTTCTCCTCCATGTTGACAGTTGCTCCATAGCGCTCCTGGATGCAGACGATTCCAGTGAGTGTCATGTTAACAACCTCTATTCACAGCAGCAAAGTGCAACTTTAATGCGACCTAAGAAAGACAAAAGCAAACAGGAGCTACAGAATTTCCAGATTTAGGGGTTCCTTTTCAAAGACCCATCTACATTTTCCCGTTTAAGACTTTGATTAATGGTCATTTTTCACATTTTGCAAATATTTAAAATGTTTATACATTATGGTAAAGACAGGACCCTGGAAACACACAACAAAGGTTGCACGTTTTGGAATTAACATTTAGTTGCAGATAGTATCCAGAATAATAGAAACTAAAAAAACCAAAACAAAGCAACCCATAATTTAAAATTCCCTAGTGCTGAGAATGTGACTGCACATGCTTTCCACAGATGGGTCAGAATTAGAGTTGTGGTACAGGCTGTAAGTGTTTATTAGCAGAAGTGAAATCGCTGCCTGTGTGAAATGCATCCCCTTGTCTGGCTCAGTTGGTTCAGCAGCTCAGAGATGGCCTTCGGGGGTCAGGTGTGATGCAGGGCCAGACCTGAACTTGAAATCTTGAGCTGTCAGGAAAGCTCTGAAGACCAACAAAATGCATATAAGTGTTCGTACTTCAGAAACACACAGGCAGAGCCACGCAGCACGGCACCAGAGCACAACTGCACCTAGAGCAACGGGAGGAGTGGAACGCCTGATCCCTACTCCATGTCTTTAACAGGTGGATCAGAGAACAAGGGTAGCAACCCCGCCTTTCCAGGGGAACCAGAACAGAACGCGACGGAGGGCTGAGGAGCACACTAAGGAGAAGGTACGGGCGAATTCTTTGTCTCTGAAGCGCGGAGGTTCTTGCCATCCACACACGGCCACTGGCCTGTGAGGGTGACCGGGCATTTGGGGGCTGTACCTCGCCGTTACCCCTCCGCTACCCCCGCCCCGTCCCTGCGCCGCAATTAAAGATTAAAAGTCACCCGAGCTCCCGCAGCTCTCTCCGCGTCTCACTTGCAGATTTGCCCGGGCAGGCCGCTGCCAGGGGAACGCGGGGCCGGGGCACCCACCCCGTGCTTTGGGCAGCGTCCCCGGAGCTGGCCCGACCGGTACCGCGGCTGGGAGTGGCCGTTGGGGCTGTTGACCCCCCAACACCTCCCATCACTCCGCCGGAGCCGTTGGGCGCTGCTCGGCGGGTGCCTCCGGGGTGCGGGAACCGGCACCGAGACAGCCTGCCACACCGCCGGCGAAGCGTCCCGGTGCCGGTTCCCCCCGCCGCCCCCGCCCCGCGGGTCCCCGAGCCGTGGTTCCCGCCGTGCCGGGCTGCTCGGGGTCCCGTAGCGCTGCCGGTGTCCCACGCATCCCACAGTATCTCTGGTGTCCCACTGGACTCACAGACTCATGCAGACCCCCTGGAGTCCTATAGCCCCCCTGGGATCCCACTCATCTTGCGGCATCTTTGGGATCCCACAGCATCCCTGGGATATTGCTCATCACACAGCATCCCTGGGATTCTGCTCACCCCCCTCCACCCTTGGGACCCCACAGCATCCCTGGGATTCCATAGCATCCCACAGCATCCCTGGGTTTCCACAGCATCCCTGGGATCCCACAGCATCCTGTGGCGGCTCTTACCTCCATCTATCTTCATGCAGCCACGACCACTGCAGGAAAGCATCCTGTTGGTGGCTTGGGCTCTGGCCACACTTTGATACCCGTTGAACAGGTTGTTCAGGAAGAAACCACCATCCCTTGGTTACCGGTTGGATAGTTGGCAGCTGGACATGGCTCAGAGAGGTGCAGAGCATCAGAAACACCTGCAGCCAACAACAGCCGGAATCCCCAAAGGGGAAACGTAGTGAGAAGCCAACAAGCACGGAGATCCCTGCCTTGCTGAGCCAGCGTGGGCTCTGCTCAGCTCTCTGGGTACTTGTGCCTGGGTGGATGTGAAGAGCTTCAGGAGCTGCAGAATTTGTTACCCACCCCAGGTAAAAATTATCCCTTGAACATGTTCACCTCTTCCGTTACAGCTGTGCCCTGTCTGAACGTTCATGTTAAATTTTAATCATTTAAAGACACACTTGCAGTTACGTTAGAGCATCGGTAACATGAACAACAGCCAGCTTCAGTGAAGAGGAATGACTGGCAGGAATGCAACAGCTGGCTATTCCAAACTCATTCTAAAAGCTGACTTCAAACTGCCAATGCTGGATGTATAGTAGCCATAAATCAATGGAACAAAGCCTGTTGGTATCAGTCAGTTCCTTACCTGAAATACCAAATCAGCGGTATGGCAGTACAGGGCCGGAACGGTGGGACACTGAGCGGACTTGCAACCCCAGGAGATTCCTGTGTTGGTGCTCACTGAGGAGTACCCAGAGGTCACTGCCAGCACGTCTCACTGCCCACTGCTGGAAAGTGATGGTGTAATCCAGGATGGGGCCCTGAGCTATTAGTCTAATAAAAGCAAATTAAATGTTTGTGTGTAGTTAAAATGCTCATGCTGGGAAGTAACTTTACACTGGGGTCTTTCTGTTCTGCATTTCTAGGGAGACAAGGCTCACACAGTACCTTCTGCAGCACTCGTCTGCCAGCCAGCCAGCTGCTCCTCTGTATCACCAAATTGTGAACTAAACTAGCTTTAATCAAACCTGGATACAGGTCTGGTGTGTACCAAGCTGCTTTCCTGACCCGGGGTAGCCAGAACAGGAAGGAGGGCAGAACAGTGCCCCTGCTAAGGGGGTTTGTACAGTGCAAGCTCAGCGTGTGTGGACAAGGACAGGCTCCAGATCCCTAAGAGACCACAGCTATTTGCTTAAAGAAAAGCCAGAGTGAAACAAATCTTTGTTCATATAAACTGCAGTGGTCATGGTGGTTGCTCACACATTTTCCTGTCACTCACTATTGTCTTTGACCCAAAATGTTTTATTCTTGTAGCTCCAAGGTAACAGGGACATAGAGCTGCAGCCAAAACACCCCAAACTTTATTTAACTTGAAATCCCCCAAATTCATCCCTGTCAGAGGCTTCATGGCTCATGTAGATGTGGTCAGAAAACACCTGCTGGGCGCTGGTGCTTGGCTTGCCCGCTCAGCCCAGTGTGGGACTCGCTGAGGGAATGGTTGTGTGCCAGTGCTGGTACAGGAGCACAGATACCACGAGACTTCCTGGCTTCCCCGGCGAGGCAAGGTGGCAGCAAGAGCTCACTGAATGCCTGGGTCTCAGCTGCCCTCCCACCCCTTCCCCAGGCTCCTTAAAAGCAGCACTTGGTTCAGTGGTTATTTATTATCACATTGAAGGATATAATTTGATGTACAAACACACATAATGTTATTTATTGTGATTTTACAGTGCTTTCCAGCAGTACAAATATTTTACATAAACGTGACTTTCCATCCTCTCACCACCTGTAGTTTATAAACTATATAATTTACATCTTTTTAGTACTATTCTCAAGGTCTTCGTAATTCCACGTGCTAACATGCTGCAGCAGCTTCATCAGAGGGATTGTTAGTAAACCATCTCTTCATTGGAGCTACCGGACTCGTTACACTGCACTTCTTCCCCTTTCTTACCCTCCAGGACGATCATTCTCAGAAAATCCCTCTCAGCCTGACACAACCCGTTACAGAAGATCCACCAAAACTATTCCTGCGCCTGTAAGCAGCAACTCCTTTGATTCTGTGACCCTGCATTGTCCTTTGGGAACCGTTCCTGCTGCGTCCTGTGTCTTTTGTGTTTTGGTTTTGTCTTTTTTTCTTTCTTTGTTTTTATTTTAACTGAGCTCAGAGGTGTCACCGTAAGGATAACCACGTCCCGTGCCCGAGGAACGTGCCATGACCAGGTCATTAATGCTCCAATTTCAGAAGAAGGAAAGAATGATCAAACACACCACAATGCCAAAAGCAAAGACCAGCTTGAGGAGCCTGTGGTCACCCTGGCACACAGGGTGTGTTTTAAGGTAATGATCCACCGAATCAGCGAAGGAGAACTTCTTTGGTTTGTAACCCAGCTGGTTTCGGGCCTTGTCTATTCGGAAGGTGTGAGTCACAGTAACGTTCCACACCTAAAATCCAAAAGGACAGTTATGGAAGTGACTTTAATAGTTGGTTTTCCTGAACTTGGGTGAAAACATGTCAACAATGATACTACAACGGAATGAAACCCAGGAATAGAGACACACAACGGCTACCGGCATGAGGTGATGGAGCTGGCAGGCAAACAGCCAGGGCTCAGGGGCCTGGGTGCAGGGCAGGTGCTGCCACCCATTGCTCATAGGTGAATGAGAGAGGGGACTGCAGAATCCCACCCAACAGAGCAGCACCCTTCCCTCTGACTGGCTCCTCCATCAAAATGACTGCGTGAGCCCTGGACGAACTACACCCTCGGCAGAAAACTAGAGCTCTCCTGCAGACAATCCACAGGGTGTATCCCAATTCCCAAGAATATTGGTCAGAAATCTATAGACATTCCCTGTTTTCTATAGTTACCTCATTCCTTGTCAAGAAAGGGGTGAAGCTGAAAACTGGCTTCAGTATCAGGTGCAGATACTCCATCAGGGTGGCTGTGAGAGAGAGAGAGAGTGTCACTTAATGACACTGCTGGGTAACAGTTAATGGCGATAATGCTGACACTGCACATCCTCCATCTCCCACCATCCACAGTTCTGGTGGCAGCATTTCATTTACACAGGACACAAGGGACCCAGTTTATGAGTGGCCTTTACACTGTATCTGGTGTAACTAATGCCAGATGGCATCAGCCATTCTTATTAATTTCTGTAAAGTTACATAATTCCTACAGTTTGGGTCTCTGAATTGTATAGAACCGTTACATAGTTTTATAGTAATAAAAAAACAAATTTAAGCATAAATAATGATGTATTTTGTTATTTTTACCTGCTATATGGACCAGGAGAACAGGAATATGTATCCAGGGCTTCCTGTAGCCTAATTTTTCAAACTAGAAGGGGTGTAAAAGGAAAGAAAACCAGAGAATTTGTACCAAATTGACAGTGTTGATGAAACTTAACATGGAAAAATGAATAGTGCTAGAACGAGTATCTAATTTTTTTACCCAGTTCATCTTCCTCAAAGTGCTGGTGATGAGAAATAGGATTGGCACCCACTATGGGCCCTTTGGTGTCCACCTCCCACCCTTCAAGTGCAGTTGGGCAGAAAAGGGGAAGCAAAGGAGATGACATCGCTTCCAAAGGGCAAGATGTAACTACACTGAGCTGCAGCCTGTCGCTCTACTGTGGTCTTTGTCCCTACAGCCTCTCAGTGCTGGCACTGCACAGCCTGGCTGGATGCCACCAGCAGCGCTTCTCATGTGCTGTGAGATTGCTCTACAGAGGCATCACCGCTCTGTGCCTCCCAGCGACATTCTCTCCACAGAGTAAGGGCCAAACTACAGTTACACACTCTGGGATACACAGGAAGAACAGGACTGGCTTTCCTGATAAATAATTCAGCAATTAACACACAGTGAGCTTAACTGGTCTCTCAGTTAACAATACAGACAGGCACCGTGGGCAGCAGACGTGATCGTGGGCGCGACACATACCAAAGGGACTATCCATTCAGAAAAAATGATGTTCTCACCGTCGTGTATGTAATAGGCCTGACCGCTCTGTCGGAGAAGCAGAGAACAGTTAGGAAAGTGCTGTACCTCAGAGGGCGGCTTCTTCCTCCCACCCCTACCTACTTCTGATTTTGGGAAGAACACGCCAGCACATATATGGGCAACGCACACGAATCAGCTCAGCAAGCTGCCTTTGTTTGGACTGGGGAGTTTTGGCATCACATCCCGCTAAACCACCTGCAGAGCCCTGAAGTAGCTGCCAGCTCGTGCAGAGATGTTCACACCTATCTGTACATCTATATGTTCCTACCAATACTAACGAGGCCGGAGCCTTCGGGAGCTGTGAGTGTAGCAGCTCCCGTAGCACTGTCAGCTCTGTGATGCTTCACAGTCCTCAGTGTTGTAATCATGGCCAGTTAGGGGGGAAGAAAAGAAAAGAAAAACCTTGTGAAATTGTTCTTTCATTTTGTACATCTCTTTTTTGAATTTTCCTGGAAAATTAAACTGGAAAGCCCCAGAATGGCTGGTCTGAATTTCACAGAATCACAGAATCGTAGGGGTTGGAAGGGACCTCGAGAGATCACCGGGTCCAACCCCCCTGCCAAAGCAGGCTCCCTAGCTCATATTGCAATTTGATGTTATGCATCTAGAATCAGAAGCTATTTTCAAAAGAATACAAGAATGTATAGATGCATATGATGGTGGTTGCATTAACCTGGTTAAAAGTGCCATTTCCTGACAGGAACTGATGTATTTTCAATCCAGAAAAAAGCCTGGCATCAAAGTACCAGCGGGATGTTCTGCAGCAGCACTGTCCCTGGCTCCTGGAGCCACACATCCTTTCTGAGAATGAGCACAGGACCTTTTGGAGAACCTTTATCCCAAAACATCAAAAATTAAGCCCATCTGAGAGCTAGAGGACCCGGGACACGATGTTTACTCACAGCCACATAACCCTTCTCGGAGGTGAGAGCCTCAGCAGCCAGTAAGTGTGCTTGGACGAGGTTGCCTATGTGAACCCAGTTCATCTGAACTTTGTGATTCCCAAACTTGAAGTTAAAGAGTCTCCGCTGGATATTTACCTGTAGAAACAGACAACATCAAAGAGCTCTGTTAGTCCTTTATTTCGCAGTGTTCTGTACTCGTTCTGGTCAGAATTTGCTGTGTTTGTGTACAGTTACAGCACAAGAAATGCCTCACAAGAGAAAACCCAAACAACTAGTTGGTGGTTTTATGACTCAAGGACTGTTGCCCTGATGCACAGTGGCAGAATATGGAGATGGTCTGCTGTCTGCCTGAAAACTGTGTGTCTTTAGAAGACAGTGTTTCCATTACAAGATCAGGGCCCCAAACCGAGTTCTACTGCAGCATTTCAGCCTCACATTTTTTTCTTTTCACTTAAAAAGTGCAGCCTGATCCTTGCCAGGTCTGCAGCGCTGGCATCACTCTGTCATGGTGCATCACATGACTTGTCACCAAGCTTTTGCAACGTTTTTCCTGGAGGAATTGTTAAGAACTGCAATCAAGATACTTCCACTGGTGTTAGGCCCTTACAACTACTTGCAGTGTCCTCCAGAGCTGCCTACATAACACATACAGCTACTCGTGGCAGGTGGCGCTGCTCTTCAGGTCCATATATGCCCGGGGGCCGGAGCACACAGGTGTGGAGCGTGTCACCTCCTTGGAGAGAGAACAAAACGTCATTTCAGACAGCATGGATGTCAACACGTGGCCTGAATTGTGCACTGGGGAAGCGAAGGGCCAGCCTGGCCATTCTGGCTTCCCGGTGACTTGCTTTCCTGTCTGTACGCCATCGGATGCGATAGAGGCAAAGGGTGCTGGCTGAGCAGCCTGAAACCTGTGTCCTTCGGCCCACCCAAGGGTTTGAACAGGACCTTTGGCTAGAGCAGACTCTCCACCTAACAGCTGTTTGCCAGCTTCTCAGCTGGGAGAAATCTCTAGGAACAGCAAGACACGTGTGTGAAAGCCAAGGCAAGCACTGCCCTAGCCATGTTCAGGCAGATTTTTAGCCACAGCTCCTCAGGCACGTGTGACATTAGAAGCCTTCATGACCTGTGCTGCCAATCTGTGTAAGAAACTGGGGGACACCCGTAAGCCTTTGGAATTCTGAGAACAACCTCAGGGACTGGTGCTGTTGGAAGCTCAGAGCCACAGAACCACTGAATCATTAAGGTTGGAAAAGACCTCCAAGATCATCCAGTCCAACTGCCCCCCTACCACCTATAGTACTCACTAACCCATGTCCCTGAGTCCCTCATCCAGCCTTTCCTTGAACCCCCTTGAGGGATGGTAACCCCACCGCTTCCCTGGACAGCCCCTTCCAATGCCCAACCACTCTTTCTGAGAAGAATTTTCTCCTAATCTCTGTGTGGGGATTGAAAGCACAAACCCTGTGGCTGATGTAGAACTGGCCAACTTTTAAGGTGATTTGAAGGAGGTTAAATTTTCTGAATCCTCCCCAGCATGGTGTGCATAACCATCTCACATGTAAAGCAGGAATCACCCACCAAAAGGAGGAGTAGAATTAAAGAAAATAAAGCCTTAGTTCAGTTAAAGTATAATATCTACAGGTAGACTAATAACCATAGAAGGGTTAGAATTAACACTGCTAATGACTGGAGAAAAACAAACGTTCTACACATACCTTTGAGTAAAGTTCCATTAGCAGCAAGAACCATTTGGTCTGCGATTGCCTTTGTTCTAGAATAATGATTAAATTGCTATAAAGAAAGGCAGAACACAATCAGCACTTGAATCACATTATTGCATCTGTACAGGCAAACTTAAGGTTTACATCTGGTAACATTTAAATCTAGCCAGCTCACAGACAACAGCCCTGTAAAACTGAACTGGAAACAACAAGATACAGCAAACATATGGTTCCTTTATGACAAAGAAACTTATCAGACGTACATTTTAGTTGCACAAATTTAGCTTTTAAGTCCACTAGTATCTATTTAACTCACTTGTTGTGCTGGATGTACTGAAAAAATTAATATGAAGCCCAACATTCTGGCAGGTCAGACAATTTTATTTTCAAAACCCACCCATTTTGAATTGGAAAAGGCTTTTAAAAATCAGTGAGTTAAATATGAAAATAACACTTCCTAAAAATGTGTTCTTTTCTTATGGAAGCTATTTGGGAAGCTGTAAATAATTCTTGTCCAACAGTATCACTTACTAGTAGCTTTAAAAATTGCACCCAAGTGAATTTAAAGAACAGGATCTGGGCACAGCTCATGTGTGTTTTATCCACACGGGGCTATTCAAGTACCTGCTGAATTTTTTACCACTGTATTTTGAACTGAAAACCGTACATAAAAATCCCAGCATGGACAAGGAGTCTACTCTCAGGTGGGTCAGTTTTGATTAATGACCGAGGATATTCTGGGGTTGGTGTGACCAACAGCTGCTGCTCTCAGAGCAGCCTTCACATCATCCACCCTTTCCAGCACCGTGAGCACCATGCTATCAGATGAACAAAGTACCTTCTCCAGGGGAAAATACGGCACCGTTTCTTCATCCCCTTCTTCAATGGGATTCCCTCCGAATACCACGTTCACTGTGCTGGTATATATCAGTCTGGGGATACTTCTCTGTTTGCAGACTAAATAAACAGAAGAGTGAGAAACACCACAGGTGTTGTCAGCTTCTCCTCTTGAAAACAGACATTATAGAAGAAGTTATATTTTCATTTTCACATTGGTATCTAATTTATTATAGTATTATCTTTCATTCTGCTGGAATTTTTAATCCCAGACACCTCTATGCAGATATTACCTACTGCAGTCACCAAATGCTGCATGACCAGGTACCTGTGACTATCCAACCACTGCTGGATGCAGCTGTTGGCAGGATGGAGGAATTACTGGGGGGATGGAGGGGAAACCCTGCTTTCTGCAGAGACATTTCTTAACACACGTTCATTTTACAGGCTGAGTGAAGAGGAGACAGATGAGGCCGTTTCTTGGGCCCTGACTTTGTCCCTGTGCTTTCCGTAGGGCCGTTCCAGCAGTGAGCAGCACGGCTCCTCGCTCCGCAGTCTCACGGATGCCCATGCAGACCAGTGACATCAGAAACACACCAGCTCTCTCTCTGTGTGTGACTAATCTGCCTTGTCTCTAAATGCTCCTAAGTGACAAACAACACCTTAGCAGGAAACACACTGCTACTGTATCATCAGTTGTACCTTGAATACAAATGGAATGACTATTATTAACAAAACTAACTCTTAATTATGGATTCCAGCCAGGTTTTAAGTTACTATGCCTAAATTCTGCTGAAAGAAGTCATAGCAAACCCTAACAACATCAATTGCCTTTTGATTTAACAATGCTTCTGAAGTTTAAGGGAATTAATATTCCAAGTCAGGAATTTTTAGAATCTACAGGGCAGTCAGTGCAGGTGGCTCATTCTGAAAACACTGAACGCAATTACTGTGTTGGAAGTATTTGAAATTAAATACAGCAATCAATCAGATCTGTTATCAGAATGTAGATTAATGGGTCCATGATCCCCCCAGACTCTTGGATTTTTGGGAGCATATGGAAATTTGGCATGTTTCTCCAGGCTCAGGGGTTGGGTCAGCAGAAGAGAGGATTTGGCAGCCTCTTCCCTCTCCCTCACGCAGAGCTGTACCTGCCCAGCGATTTACTCTCCTTTCAGCCCTAACCCACAGGCAGCATGAAAACGGCTCTGAATTAAAGCTGCCTCTGCCCTTTTGCCTTTTGATTTTTTTTTGCCATTTGATTTTTGAGGGAAAAGCACAGAGAAAGCAGCTTTGGTGTTCCCAACGCACTCTGAAGTGTTCTTTCTGGAATAGCACATACAGAAAAAAATCCGCTAACATTTTCCAGCAACAGTGTTTAACAATCACTATCTAATAAAAAGGGATCACATTAAAACAGGCACTCAGAAAGAACAGAAGATTTTCCACATGAAAGTGATAAAATAATCACTAAATATACTTGGCCCATCCATGGCTCTCATCACCAGATGTTTGCAGCATGACAAACTGTGCAGTACCTCTCACATAATTTCTAGGAGGACAGAGGGTGACTGCTCTGCATTACACGGAGTGAAGGGAACAACCACCAGTATGTGGAGGAGACTTTGAGCTGTCTGCCAAGGAAGGGAGTCCCAGTAGAAAACCTATCCCCAGTTCAAACCAGTGGCATATCTACCAGGTGTAATGGGACCTGCACAGCTAGCTTTACATCACATGCTGAAGGAGGGAGACACAAGTCTCACTGTACTGACAAACCAACACAGGAAACATCCAATGAGATGTTTTCTTAATTCATGGTTTGGATCAGACACAAAGAAAATGTAGGTACTTACCTTCAATTATTATTTTTGTGCCTCCAACGTTTATGGATTCAATCTGGTCTTTCTTCTGAAGCTGGAAAGAGAGTTTGCAATGTCCCATTAATCGCACTTGGCACTTCTCATTTCTATTGTCACCTTCAGCGTGTGAATAAAGGAAGGTGAGAAAGGAAGTCCAAAATGCCTCTGGAAGGAACTTATGCTTTGATTTTTTGTCTCAGCCCAGATAATCCACAACTGAGAAACAGGAATCACAGCAGGGGTTTTGCACCCTGGAAGCTTTCAGGAACCCTGGTTCTAGTTGTAGTCTGTCCTGTGCCCAGAGATAAATCAGGAGTTTCCTGACTTTATTGGTAACAACCTCCATGAATATCGCTGTTATTTACCCTAACTATACTGAGCTCAGTTTAAACATGACTATGAGTTCACAAGCAGAGAAAGCATCGCCCTTAGTTCCAGAGCAATACTGTCACACCTCTTCAGATAGATAGGGGCCTTCTCATCCAAGATCCCAAATCTATGACCTCAATTCCCCAGAGAATTTTGTGTCATCAGTTTCAGAGTACTTCCACTGCTGCCTGCGTGGACAACTCGACCGTTGTAACTAAGTTCTGTCTGACACGAATACCTGTCATCTCATCCTTTGTTACATGAAGACAAATTTTCGCTTTCACAAGAATAAAGAAGGAAAACGTTAGGAAACTTGGAGCACAGGAAGTTCCACACCAACATGTGGATGAACTTTTTCACAGTGAGGGTGACAGAGCACTGGAATAGGCTGCCCAGGGAGGTGGTGGAGTCTCCTTCTCTGGAGATATTCAAGTCTCGTCTGGACGCCTGTCTGTGCAATATGAGCTGGGGAGCTGCTTTGGCAGGGGGGTTGGACCTGATGATCTCTCGAGGTCCCTTCCAACCCCTACGATTCTGTGATTCTGTGAAAATGGTACTTGCTTGTTCTAATCCTGACATTCCACACGCAGCCACGTGAAAAACACAGTCAACCCCTTCACATGCTTTGAAGACCGCATCATAATCCCTGACGTCCCCCTGTAAAACGAGAAGAGAATGAATTTGTGACTGGTAGCGCTCATTACATCCTCTACAGAATTATCCCTAACTAAGGCTACTAAAGGAAATCTGAAGTAATTCTGATCTCATTTGCTCAGTACTGAACTAGCAATAAATAAAACATCATAAACACAGAGAAAAAATACCCATGACGAAGTTTTTTGTCGGTATTTTCTTGCATAACAACCCTGACTCTTGTTGGCTTCAATTATAATGCGTATTTTCACACTTAGTCCCGAGCCTCCAGGCTGGCAAAACTTGTTTGACTTGCACAGAGCCACCTGGGCTTCAGGGCTGGAGAAGGAGCCCCAGGGCCATACATGGCAGCAGGAAGGTTCCACCCTTTTGGGGAGTCACCAGAGAACCCCTTTTCTGTCAGCACCTGGCACAGGCATCTCTGCCCAGCTGAGCTCTGTGCTAGGTGTATGGTCCATTTGACTACAGCTTCAAATGAAACCGAAGCAGTAGAATACACACTGAGTGCATTTAATATTAATATACACATTGTATTACAATTGCATTGCATGAGTTGCTGTAGAGCCCCAATGCTGCGCTGCACTCAACACACGCTGGACCTGCTGCCTGATGCCATGCCCTGCTAGATACTACACTGCATTTTTGCCTACCAGATAACATGATGTCTGCAATACTCCACATACATACAGGTGTCAATAAAAATACCATACCTTTCTTTTCAGAGCCAGGGTATTTCAAAATATATGCTATTATTTAAGTTACTGTAATGAAATTGAGAGAATAATCACAAGGTAAATAGCTGGAGGTAATGTTGAGAGGTAATCTCATCTGCCTTTAACTCTCAGCTTTATTCTTCAGAGGCTTTCATTGCCCCATCTCATCTTTTTACTCCAAATAACTTCCCTGAGCAGTAAACTTTGTCTCTTTGTTTTTCACCCCGTCACTTAGGCTAGCTACGAACGTGTTGACTGGCTCCTCCCAACACAGGGCTCCAGAACCTCCCCGGTGACACAGAGAGAACAGACCCTTTGGCTCCCCACTGCCACCTCTTCATCGGTCCTGCGTTTCAGGACATTTTACAGTCACTTCTCTATGTCCTCCAAGGCTTTCTGGGGAGCCCTTTTACCAAAAGCCCTCAAGAGGAAGCCTTGCTAAGGTGCATAAAGGTAGCACACAGTTTTATTCCCTGCCATTAAATTTGTAATTTCAACATACCTTGAAAAAATCAGCCCCAGTTGGGATTTCCCGTTTCGGTTTCCGTACATCAAACAGAACGACAGCAACTCCTGACCTGACAAGGGCACAGCCCAGGTTGTACCCCAGGTAGCCTCCACCTCCTGTCACCATTGTCTTCCTGCTTCTGTTAACCGGTGGTCCAGCACACTCCTTCAGCTTGCCCTCGCACAGTTGGCTGCTGTGGAGCTCTTCTGTGGATCCTTCTTGCATCACGACTGCAAAATCGCAGATCTCATGAAAACTCCTGCATAATACTCTGAGATCTGGGTATTTTCGGTAAACTTCAGGTTAAAAGGCTCATTTTGGGACTACACTATTTTTCTTTATACATTATTATTATCTTAACATATTTTAAATGTATAAATTAATAACTTTGTTGACGATATTTCTATGTACAATGAGTAATGAGTCCAAATAGCTTCATATTCCGAGATTTAGTCTCTTCCTCATAGCCACACGTTTCAACGTTATATAGGAATGGAGAAAAAGTACAGGATTTGAGGGACACTGCAAGCACCTATCCCTAACAGGGGTGATTACCTTTTGGAATGCTTTTTACGTCAAACATTTTATCCTTGAAAACTCACTGACTTCTGATGTATCAATGCCAAATAGATGTTAGCACACTGGGCAGGAAAAAAATTAGGTAAGGTATATCAGGAGGGATTGATTCTGCCATTACCATTCACTTTGCTTCACATTTGGGTCACAGATCTTCAATAATGATAGAAATTTGTTACCATTTTAAGCTTTGAAATAAATACATGCAGTTTTGTGTCCAGCTCTTACTAACTTTTCTCCACGTTGTTCTCAGCAGGGCACCCACACACAGCTACCCTGACGGGTAACAGAAGGGGTGAGGCATCTGCCCTGGGGTTTCATCTACTTGGGAAAACCCATGAGAGAATCACTCTGCGATACACAATTCTGTGGGAGCTGCCCATCTGTACACTCTGGTATGTGTTAAAAACGAGTTTATCCTACAAAAACCTCTTCTCCTTGGAAATTCGCTCCAGTTCTGGAATGAAAAGGACGGGTGTTCCAGATCACGCTACACTCCGAGGAATAAGCCCAGCTCATTTTTCCACATCAACAGCCCCGATGGTCCCGATCCCTTGCCCGGCCTTTACGTGTTAGGATTGGGCTCTTACGTCCCCAGGTACCAATCCAGAATACACCTGAGACCAGCCAAGTCACTGCAAAGTGAGAGCAGAACTGGGTGCCTGCCAGCTGGGTACAGCACCACAGATGTGATTCCTGCAGGTTCTTAGGGGTTTTCTCACAGCTGGAGCAGGTCCTCACAGTGAAATCCCCAGGCCTGAGGGTCCATCACCATCCCCCAGCTGGTACCTCAGCAGGGCTCACCTCAGGGTTCAGCAGAGATTATGCAGCGACTGGGCACGACTGGAAGCTGCCTCACTCTCAGGGTGACAGAAAACACAGGCAAGTCACAGAAAGCACAGCCCACAGGACACACAGTTAGGGACTACTTTTTCAATTGACTAGTTAAGCAAAATATCTCCCCAAAATGCTACACAATTATTTTATGCATTGTTTTTTAGAGTTCAGACACAGGGAAGTAAGAAAAAGATTCCCCACACTGTTACACTGGTTTAACACCAGTGTCAGCCCACTAAATTCAAGGGACATAACACAGTAGGAAACACGAGCTCCTTGTACTGAAAAACATCCTGACATTTCAAAATAAAAAATAATCCACATTTCCAAACAACATTTTAATTATAAATAATATAATGAAACTAAACCAAGTAGTTTAGTTTCTCCTATTCAATGGAGGAAACTTAGATTTGTGTCTCTAGCTTATGCTGTGCCACAGTTTTAAGGCACCTGAAATTATTTTGCCTTGACTTATGTGGAAAAGCACCTGTATATACACACCATAAGGAAAACACGTATCAAGCTCATCACATTGGAACACATCATATATTTGAATGCTTGTCATTAATACTTCCTTATATTCTAAGTGAGCTGGAGGTTGTATCAAAAAGATTGAAGGTTTTGCTAGACCTCTTTCTTAAAAAGCACCAACAGCATTAATATATTCATCTGCTTCATGGAACTAGAAAATTATCATCAAATTTTGAATGTAAACAATTTCCTGTAAGAAAACACTTATTTCCAGGGTCAGTAACTTCTTTGTTTCTCTGAATTTAGAAGAGCTGCTCTGGTTTATTAATGTGTTCTGCATGATGAACATAGTTACATCTTACACAGTGCATGCAGAGCTCTTCCCTCCTCTGCTGTCATTTGAAGTATTAGAAAAGCAGAAATTACATCCCATAAAAAGTTTAAGAGTCAAACATTTAAGGTTTTTAAAAGCAGTCAAAGAAGCAGTACATACCCTTGGTAGATTCCTAGATGTCAGTGTTCTCCCAGTCCTTCCTGTCCCAGTAAGATATGTGCCAGACAACTAGCAAGACAAAGGCATCAGGTCCTCTCAGACCGACGGAGATGTTCACGTGTGCTCAGGCCCTTTTGCTGTTCCTGCTCCTTTGTAGCTGCTGGTTGGGCCAGGAGCCAAAAAAGGGCAGGGCTTAATTTGTACATAATTTATGTTCCTTTCCAGGAAAAAATATTTTCTCCACATCAGACCCTTCTAAATAGGATGGCATCTCTTGCTGTTACCCAGTAAAAGTATTGATAAGGCACAAGACACCACCAGTGTACTCCTGGTACCATCGCTCTGTGGGTAAGTTGTACTGGATTATAAAAACATCTCACACTGTTTTTAAAAAATACAGAAAAAAGGGTTCTTTACCAAAGAAAACAGCTGAGAAATTCTTTTGTTTAAAAGTGAACCTCTCTACAGTTGTGTGAGACTTTGGTGGGATACTTCTCACCCAGCAGCAGAGTCAGTGGACATCCTTTCTCCTTCTACCTACGGTTTTCAACCTAAATTTGGATAAAGAGAAGAAAAAACCCTAAAATCTTATTCAGCAGTGGTACTTAGCACTTCCACCCTGACTATTCTATGCTCATCCCCTACCCAACCATGTATTTACAACAGGGTTAACTGTAGGCACAAGGGTTGTTTTCTCTGGCTTCCAAGATGATGAAGTCCAGGCAGCAAGCTAACCGGTACGCAACAGAACAGGAAGAGGTGATTTAATATTAATAATGCATTTAAAATGAACAATGAATTAAATGTTTAATAATTATAGAAGTTCTCTGATCCTAAGATTTTAAAGCACTTTTAAAACATATGTCCTTTTGCAAATTAAACAATGAGAAATCAAAGCCAACATTTTTAAATGGGTGTGGCTAAAATGAGGTCCCAAAGCAATAGTTAAGATGCTAAAGAAACACTCCCAAATCTAAATATAAATGACTACAATTTTAGATGTTGGCATGTTAGAAATATCTCAGGTTCATAGGTGACTTTGCAATTTAAATGTAATTTGATGTTCATGTGTTAACTCGAACTGACACTTAGGCAAACACATTTTAGCACAACGTAGAGGTGTTAGTTAGGTGTAGTCAGTGTTAGAGCTGGGACCTTGGAACTTGTTGAGCTAATCTGCACTTCTCTGATTGCAGCTGAGTGACCAACCCAGCTCAGAGCAAATCCCAATACCAAATTAATGCCAAATTCTCTGGTTTGAGCTGTCCACAGCACTCATACCTTTTCCTATTTAACCCAAGAATGTGGCCATTCTATCCCTGGACTGCTACAGAAACTCCTCCACAAGTCAAAGCAGCTGGTCAACTTATTCATAGCATCTCAATCCCTCAGTGCTCAGTGAAAACCAACATAGAATACTTCAACGCGGCCTTGGGTTCTACCTTAGTCAGGAGACACCTCAGAAGAGCTTCCAGAACTATTTTGTACCTCTCCTTCATGCTTATTCTCACAACCTCAGTGAAGAAGAAGGGTGGCTATATTTTATCTATCACATCCAGCTAAGCCTTTCTGAAAGAAACAGAAGCTGAAGCTACAGTGAGAAAAGATGCTGCACTAAGGTTTAAGCTTGCTCTGGGCCTTGAATCACAACTCTATGCTGCCCTTTCCTACAGGCACACAGATATCAATCACATGCCCAGTACTCAGGGAGACAGTTCCATAAAATGCAAGAGGACAGTGTCAGAGAGTTTGCCTGTGTGTTTACATGGAGAAGGTCCACTTCTCTGGAACATTGTGTTGCCTTATCAGAACATTACTCACATTCAGACTGTAAAGCAGTGTTGAAATGTCATTGCAGAGGAACCTAGTAAGCTTACACAAGCTGATTTCAAATCACATGCTGATAAAACCACTGACAAATCTGAACTGAGTGAGTAGGACTTGGGGCTTACGAAAGGCAAGATACCACATGTCTCCTATAAATAGGCACTCTCTTGTCCCCATGCTAGTCATGTGGGTACAAGTGCTGGACCACAGGCAGGTATGTAGATCATGGTCTAGCAGATAAATGAGCAGAGACCAGGGCTTTGTCCCTTTCACTAGGCAGCTCTGCATCTTCAGGCCACAGAGCAAGAGCAAAGCTCCGGCTGTGAGGTAACAGGAACCTGAATGAGGGGGAGTAATTGCATGGGAGATACCATGCAGAAAGGAGCCTGTAACAGAGACACAACCAAAGCATGAAGAGCTAGACAGAGGTGTGAGTTAACGTGACAGCCGGATGTTTGGCCTGAGTCATAGGCAGGACAGGATTTTCTGTAGTGCCCGAGGGCAGAAGAACAGCAGAAAAGCTCAAGAGAATAAAGCTCTCCCAAAGCTCTCTCAAGGATAAGATTTTCTTGAATGCAGCATCAAACTATCCTCTCCCTACTTGACTTACTAAAAATTCTGTATTTAAGCACTAAGTTAGTTGAGTTTTGCAGGTTCATCACATGTTTGAACACCTCCTTTTGCTCTTGTTCACACTCATGAACTCAAGAGTGGCGGGACTTGTTTGGACAGCGTACCAAATTGCTGATCTTCTCTGCAACCCCAAAGAAGCCTGGACACATCTGTCACAGGGTGGAAGTCAAAAGTATTTGACTCAAGGCACTTAGCTCTGTGTGACCACAAAAACGATCATCCTCAGAACAAGGAGTGAGTCTGGACCAACAGGGAGCTGAGAGAAGTGACAATGGTGAAGTAGTCACACTTTAAGTGAGAGATGACAGAAAATGTTATAAAGCATTTAAATTGGGTGGTCTGACAATGTTAATGGAAAAGAGGAAAGGAATGGAACTCTCCTCTAAACAGTGTATCTTGCTCTGCTTACAATGTTTGCTTCCAAAAGAGAAACATGGGATCTGAATTTGGAAAAGGAAACTTAGTATTTCTTTTTTTCATATAACTGAATCCTAAACATTACTACCCATCAAATATTTCTAAGGAGAAAAGCAGTCCTTGAAAAGTTTCCCAGCACAGAGCACCGACAGATGTAATGTCATACCCGAAGTACACACCATTCAAATTCAACATTAAATACTCAATGATAATGCACGTTTTTCACATTCCTTGTATGTTAGAAAAGTAAAACCCAGAGGCAAAGTGTCTTACCCAGGTTGTGCTCTAAGTCCACGCCAGGAGGGAAAAGGTCCTTATGCCCATGATTAGACAGGAGGAGTATTTTCGATGCCTAATACAGCAAAAGAACCACTGAACGCTAGGACCAAGTTCAGGGCCTCTGGGCAGTCAGCTCCCTCTGATTCTTCCTTAGGAAAATACTGAACATTCATTACTATGCAGTTCAGTCACCTGTGTTTCATAAAGACATTTTTTTCTGTGCAGCAACATAATTATACGTCTCTATGTAATATAACAACAGAAGAAAGTTAAAAATGCAGAGGTTATTCCATGCTTTTTCTGTTCTTCTCATGTTGTCACCTGTTAACGGCTTTTTCTTTTCAATACTCTCAGACACAGTGTCTCTACAACCAACAATAAAGTACTTTCAACATGTTTTTCCTCCATAAAAAGGTCTGAAAACCCATGGTTTTCTATCCTACCTTCAGACAGCTGCAAATTTAAGAGATCTGATTCTTATCAGTTCTTCGTTACCACACACAAACGTTCTCACTCCTTTTTCCTGTGTCTCTGGGTATTTATGTGTGTTATGACTCTGCCTATTTCCCCATTTCCTCACAGAAGGCACAGAGCACACAGAAATACTTCAAAGCACAACACGGAATGTGTCATATAAAATGCTTTTCAAGTTACGCTGCTCTCGTTTCCTCTGCATTCGTGGTCGCCTCACATGCTGCACAGGCTGATGTCCAGGTCAAATGATGGTAACCAAGAGAGCATGTTAGAGAGTCAGGGTAGAAGTACAGGGAGAAACAAAGTGACTTCTAACAGCAACAGTGAAAGTGCCCTTACCAGCTCTTCGGTCTTGCTAGAAAAGGAGGCACTTTTTGCAGTATTTGAAGAGGAGGAACACAAATGCATTGTAAATAAAAGCACTGCATTAACTTGTACTGAATGAAGGCACGTTTCTGTATCATGAGCAGGGATGACAGTTTGGCTTCTTACATATGAGAATTACAGTGAAACCAAAAGAAGACCTCAGGAAATTATATATATGCAGGTTTTCCTCTTAATTCAAAGGTTTTCCAACAGTTATTGCACCGGAAGAGAGAAGTACAGATCATCATTACTACTACAGTTTGTATTCACACCGAAACACACTGGAGGAGTTCCGAGGGCACAGGAGGTGGGTTGGGATAGGTGGGAGAGGAAGATCTGTTTTGCACTATGCCAGCCAGGTATTATTTTAAATCCTGTGATAACTTTTACCAACTTGGCTGTATGAAGTTCTTTTCATCTCTACTATTACCAACCCAGAAATTTAACAGAAGCTGCAGAACTTTCCAAGTAGGAAAGGAAAAAGCAAAAACTCTGTACAGGAGATTTTGTTATTTGCTAGGTATTTCACTATTAAGAATGAGCCTCAGTAGTGCAGCAGAAGTGATGATGATGACAAAGGCAGCCCGTATCACTGAAAGCAGGTAAAGCTGTGGCTAGCCTAACCATCACATTCTGGAAAGAATTTAAGATTCCAGCTGATGCAGTCTGACATGATACAAGCCAGAGAGACTGTCAGTCTCCTCACACGGCAGTTCCACCAGCGCACTCAGTGTGGTTAGAGCAGCTGGAAGCTGACTGTAAGCAATGGCAGCCCGTGAGCTGGAAGTTACCCACTGCTTCTGGGACAAGGGCACCCTTCTGACAGGCAGCAGAACACATACTTTGAGGCAGTGGCTGGTTTAGCCATTTGCCCTTCATTCCTTGCATGCAAATCACTGTACTTGGTGAGTCACAGCAATGACATGACTTAAGCTCGCAGAAAAATATACATCTTTGTCAATTATATACCCCCTCTTTTATTACACCTTGAATACAGTGAGCTGCATTCCGGGAAGCATAAACCAGGGAAGGAGATGACATATACATGACAGATCAACATTGAAAAGTCATTAACAGAGCACTCGGGTCATCAGAGCTGAGCCATCCCCTTAAAGTGCTTTCCCAACTCAGTCACCCTCAGATTGATGGTAGCAGGGTGAGAATCTCCTGGTAGGCACAGGCAGGAGAGAGCAGCTCTATTCTGCTGCTCAGAGAGAGCAGGACTGGCCAGCCTGTGAGAGAACGAGGCTTCAGAAGCATGGAGAGAGGCTGCACAGCCTGAAAACACTTTGAGTGAGAAGGAAGTAAAGTCGGACAGGACACAATGGCTAAATACTGTAACAACAGACTGTTTTAGAGCTTCTCTGCTTACACAAATTCTAACATCAACATTTGCTCCTTACTTTTCAGTCACGCTTTTCTTAACAGGAGACTCACAACCCCTTAGCTCACACCACCAGCAAAGAGAAGCCTCCTGAATTCCTAACTCCTACTTTACGTCTGGGACCACACTCAAGAGAACCAGGGAGTCTTGCTGTGCTCTGCCCACAAATGACCAGTTGGAACTAGAACAGACAGCTGAGTGATGAGACGAGTATGAGTGTAGGTTACAGTGAACTTAGGATCACCCAGATCCACTGACAATCAGTCTGTAGACACACCATGTAAACAGAATTGTTTTGAATGAGTAAAACGTCTGAACACCAAACACTGTACAGAAAAAAGCCAGCTGTGAGGGAGAGGTGTGACAGATTGCACTCCAACACAGCACACTGAAACACTCTGGTGCTATCCACATGCAAAAGCAGACATGTGTATTACAATCTTACTTCAAAGTCTCTGATGTCAGACATACCTGCACAAGGGTACTTCCTTTTAAGGTTCTCCTGAAGGACCTTTACAAGAATATCCATGTCACAATAGTGTGCCACTTCTTAAATCCTCTGAAGAACAAATAACAAACTGACAATTCAGAAACCTCACCCTTTCCACCTCTTTGTACTGGACTAATGGAAATACTAAAACAAATCCACTCATTTTATCGGGGTCATCTAATATTTATACGCCCCCAAATAAAAAGCTAATTAATGTGATTGAACTGCAATTAACTTTTTCATACCAGAGCATCTCAGCAATTACACACATACCAAGACGCACACTAATAAAGTCACAGAGAGTAATGCACAGCACAAGGCACTGCTTTAACTGCAGAATTCCGCTGTACGCTGGCACTACCACTAAGTCAGGAGTCAGCTGTGCAGAGCACACAGCCCTAAAGGAGACCTGAATGACAGAAATTCTTTTTAACTCTTTATGGAGACAAAACAGATGGCAGGATAGAAAAGAAAATATATCCCATATCAGAGTACATCCAGTCATTCCCATCAGCTGGCACCCAGGAGATGCAAACGGCTCCTGAATAAACTCAGATCAAGTATCTGAATTTTGCAGTCTGAATCAATTTTTATTCAATATTACATAAACACTTGAGATGAATTCCTAACCCTCTGAAAGACAACAACCTAAAAAATACTAATAAGCTGTCGTTGCAGAGTTCCTCAGTTAAAAAAAGTGTATTTCATAAATCAACTGGAAAGATACGTGCCTCATTTCTGCAGTTAGCTTAAACTGGATTTTCTTACATGGTACTGGCAGACTTTTAAACTTCTAGGACAGGAAATGTGTTAAGAACTTACAGAATTGCTTAGAAGACTGGCAGTGTGTGGTTATACAAATGTAACCACATCAGCAAGAAGATACTGTCTGATGGTTTCTGAATCAACTCTAAACCTTTCTCTACTGCCAATATAAAAAGCAAAGAGTCAAAATCATCATTAGCAAACTCATTTTGGCAAAAACATTCCCTCCAAGCTTTGTTTTCTGCACTAACATTAGTTCTTGGACTTCCTATGCAAAACTGGCATGAAGAGTTCTTTCTAGGATCACAGCCATCTGTCCCATCAGTTAGGGATAACGAGCACCAGCAAAGAAGTCTCAGACCAACTGCCAACAATGACACCTTGGATATGCCACCAACCGGCTGAAGCATTATTAGTATGATGCAGTAGCACAGAAGGGGAGCAAAAGCTGTGACCCTGTGTAACCATTAGTTATGTTAGAAATAGCTAATACAAATTTTAAGAGTATGTATATCTAAAAATATCCTCTGCTTGCTAAACTTTGGAGAGTTCAAAGCTTGATTTACTTTGAGTCTGCAAGGTCTGCAAGTAAGGCAGCCACACTTATCATCTGTAACTTCTCTTGCCAGGAGTCGAGAGACAACACATCTTCCCTCCTTCTTCTGGAAGCTTTACACACACTCTGAGCAAAGGCAGGTGAGTGGTACCACTTGAACCTCTTCAGCGTCTTTTCTTCGTCTAAAAGTTAATCTGACAAGTCAAGCACATGGGTAGTTTTTTTAATACAATTAAAAATATATCAACTGTATAAACTCAGCACCACCCTTGACAAAATGGTAATGGAAAACCAATACAAATTAAGCTGATTAACTTCCAATTTGCCTTACTTACACGTTTAATGATGCTACAATGCTATGTACTTCCTAAAGCACATTAACAGGAATATCTTCCTACAACCTTTGCAAGCAATACCATTCACCTTGGGAGGTTCAGAGATGGTTGTGGATCACTAGCCTCTGTCTACATGACTGTTACAACTTTCTTGCTACTACCAGATAGTTATAGATTCTCCAAGCATCCCTCTCCAGTGATTGGCCCTTATACACTGAATTCTGCATGTACTTGTCCAGGCTCCAGGTTCCCTTCTCCATGAAGCAAGCATTCTTAGCCAGAGGGTCTGAATGGATTTCTTTTCTCCTCCTCCTTTTGGAATGACTAGGCAACGTTTGTGAACCAAAATGCAAACTACAGCTATAGAAACAAGGTTTTAAAAACAGTCTCACTATCTATCTGCCATACCCAGTTCCTCGATGAGTTATCTTGACAGGCCTAAGTTCTCTGTAGCTGTGCACACATCCACTTTTACCCTCAAACAGCCCCATGACAAATGCTTCTGCCTTGGTTAACCCCGAGAAACTACTTTTATCCAGCATTTTCTCTTTCCCTGTCATTGGTACAGCTGAGGCTCTCTTTACTATTAGTGGGGTCCTTTTTCAGACAGCCGTGTTCCTTCAGCTGATAAATCATGCAGCAACTGCTGTTACAGCCATTACATCTGGTCCTAACCCTCTGATGTGCTTAGTTGTCTGCTCTTAGGAAGAGCTAAACCATTAATACCTACAAATACACACCTGCTTTGCTCCTTTCACCCCATAGTTCTCTCTGAACTGTTCTTGGGGTACATTAGAGCTGAGTTAAGCACTAAAAATCATTAAAACATTTGCAAGCTCAGAAAGAGCCACTGCTGTAAATTCTACATAAAGCTTAGGAAGCATTATCCCTGTACTGAAATAGTACAAACTATATCTAAGCTGTGATAATCTATTTGCAGTGATTATTTACCTGAGCGCTTTTTTAAAAGCCAGAATTGTCCTTTTGGTTTCTATCCCTTTTTTGTAGTAATAACCTGTTTGAGAGAAAAAGACAAAACCCAAAGAAGTACAGCAGCTTTTCACTGGGATGTGTAGCACCCCTGTATCTTTGTTTAGGTGTGTGCTTGTGTGACAGAAAACCTTCTCATCAAGGAGTAAGGCATTTTAAAGCCCTTGCAAATACTTTTTGCCTGCTATTACTCCTGAAACGGCACTTTCTGGTTCTGGGTTGGCAGTCAGGAAGTCATATTATTTAGGAGAGCAGAAAAAGATTGAGACTGAAAGATGAGATCTTTGAGAGGAGAATGATTTTTTCAGATCCTTCAGTAAATCCAGAAATGTAATAAGAGTGAAGAGGAAAGCTGAGGTAATCTTCCCAGAAAAAGGCTAGTAGAAACTTTACAGAGGTTTGGGATTTTTAGGTAGCAGACATTGGAAGGCAGATATTATTCTCTTCCTTTCATAAAGATAAAAAAGCAATTATTGAAAGATCTTGATACATACTCACCTCAAAGATTTTGCCTGCTTTAAGAAACTTCTAGCTTTTGCCACTTCTTGTGTGAGTTTCTTTAAATCGTCTCCTTCAAAATAAGGGAAAACTGGATCCTGAAAACAAAAATATTAACTTGCACCTATTTATTATTTTCAGTTTCTACCAAGGTAATTAACTGATCCTAAGCTCTAAATCTCCCAACTTCCATCCCCTTGCAAAGTCTTGGTGTTACAAGGGGAGAGCATTTTACAATTACATAAATGAAATACAAGATGGTCAAGATAAGAAGGCACAGTAACAGCTGAAGTTAACTTGAAATCCACTGCCCAGGTACAAGATTATTTTTGCTTCTCTTTCAAAAACCCACATTGCACCGTGTGCTTCTTTCATGGGTTTGGTCACCTGGCCAAGGCAGCTGCAGAGAGGCATAGCCAGATACTGTGAAGTTTCTTAGGAGTTTTGTACTGGTCTTTTTCATGATTTTTCATTTTTACATGTAGTTTGATGACTGATCAAGAACTAAATTGAAACTCAACAGAACCAAACCAAACCAGTCTACTTGACATACTTCTTCATCATCAAGCCCCTCTGTCAACATTCTGTGTGCTGCTAATTGTCCATCCACATCTCCTAAACAGCAGTGGTAGCGCCCTCCTGTTTGGGAAGCAAGCTTCTTCAGAAATTCAGCAGCTTCTCTGTTAACAAGAAAGTAGTAAGTTCCTTATGCAGATTATTTCTCCAAAAGCAACCACACTAGAAGAATAATTTTTAAGAATTCCTCAAAAAATATTATAGCAAACTGCTTGGAGGACATGATTATAAACTTCTGTATCATTTATAACAGTCAATTGCTAATGAAAAATACACACTGCTTAGCTGTCGTAACCTCCAAAGAAAGGCTCATTTTTGACAAGAGGTTCAGTGTGGTAACAGAGCCAAAAAAAGAAACTAAACTAAAAAAAAAATATCTAGAAGCCAGAGTGGCAGGTAAAGGGCAGTAATATTTTACACAGGGGAAGAAACCCAAAACCTGGGGTACTCCATAAAAGCAAAGAATGTTTTGTGCACACCCCATGGTTTATTCTTTTTCCTAAGCCTCTATTACTTGCCACTGTTCAACAAGAGCCATTAGGATAACTGGTACAGTTATTACTTATCTTGTTAGTGTGCTGACACTTTTACTGCCATTTAAACATCACTTGAGAGACCTGTCTCCCAAGCACTGGCACTGCAAAGTCAAAACCAGTCACACAGCCTCTAATTTCACATACACAGCAAGGACTGATTCCATGCTGAACACTAAAATCTCCACAACTGACATGGAGATTTCTTTGAAAGGGAACAGCAGACTGTGTTTCAGAGTAACTTGCAGTCAGGCATCTTTCTCCCTTAATAGCAGATTTCCTTAACAGTTACCGGCTATGGGCCAGTTCACCAAATGATATGAAATAGAGGGTTGCTCTGCTTGTTGGTTTGTACTATGAGAGGGTCATACATTACTCTCAGCAGCTGGATAACCCCACAGTGTTATCCAGAAGTTGTTAACCTCGTGCCAGCCACTGGGACAGTTCTGACAATGCAGCCTTCTGACAACAAACCAATGAGCAGTTTTAAAGTTTTTGTTGTTGTTGTTGCAAAGTGTCACATACCTGTCTGTGCAGCTGAAAGAAATGGTGTGGATTTTAGTGTCTTGTTTCCTTCTCAGTCTTGCAATTTCTTTCAAAACCAGACTGCAACTGGTGTCTGGTTTTCCATCAGTTAATACATACAGTGCCTCTATACCTTGGAAATTGAGAGCTTTCTGAAAAGCAGAAAATAAGCTTCATAGTCAGTACAGTTATCTCAAAAGTTGTACTTTAGAATGAAAATGCTATTCTGGTGACTTTAAATAGCTTTATATTTATCACATCATTAACCAAGTTAGTACTGTCTTTTCCGTTTCACTAAGTATGAAAGGGATCAAATCTATACATTTGAAAAATGAACCAGTAGACAAGGCAGTATATTCATAAGCAGGGCATCACCGCCAACTGACCCACTGAAACCTAATTGGCTTTGGAGAACCACTGACAGATTTTTATATCACATTTTCTGAGAGTTAAAGTCACTTAATGTCTGAAGAACAGGCTCCCTAAGACTTGGCCTTTTTATATTATAAAAACTTGCTACAGTAATTGACTCGATGGATATTTTCATAATGAATTCCATAAAATTTATAAGGGTGTCTGGAAGAAGAATCATTCATTTAAGGGAACATTTATTTTTTGATTAAAATTTTAAAACTCCTGAAATTGCAAGTTCTCCATTTTAAATTATTATTGCTAGTTCATTTCTACACTGAGAGTTTTTATACGAGCAAAGTTTCTTCACCTGTTGTTGAAATTCAAGAATTGTGCTCAATTCCCATGTGATTCCAACACACACCCCTGCTTCACAACCCCTGCTTGCTCAGAGCAAATACAACCACAGTTGACATTGTTCTGAGCAACTGGCTACTTTGTCTCTTCATTATTTTTTGAACACAAATTTTAATGCAACTATTGATTAAGGAAGGTTTAGATTAGATATTAGGGGGAAGTTTTTTACAGAAAGAGTGGTGAGGGGCTGGAACAGGCTGCCCAGAGAAGTAGTGGATGCCCCATCCCTGGAAGTGTTCAAGGCCAGGTTGGATGGGGCCCTGGGCAGCCTTGTGTAGATCCAGGCCAGGAGGTTGGTGGCCCTGCCTGTGGCAGGGGGGTTGGAGCTCTATGATCCTTGGGGACCCTTCCAACCCATTCCATTCTATGATTCTATGTGTTTTATCACAAGACACGATACATAACTTACTTGTAAAGCCACAAGGATGCACGTATTTCCATGAGCACGGAATTGGGACACCCACTGTACAGCCTCATGACAAGTTTCATCAGTTGCCTCCACAAGACACTCCTTCCAACTCTCTGTATTTTCTGCAAATCTCAGCAGGTTAAACCTGAGAAGAAAGAGGGCCCCCAACATCTAACCTATCAGTCACTTCAGATAAGCCAGTTTTGAAATAAATTCTTAAAAAAACAAACAGAAAACCCCACAAAGAAAATAAACAAACAAAACAAAGCCAAGTGCACTGTATTGGATTGTTGCCTTCAGCTTTGGAAGAGTCAGAAAGCAAATCTCACTCTGCACAAACAGGAAATCTATGGGAATGCTGAGCCCAAAAGGATAAACAGCATTAGCTTACAGCAAGTGAGTCTCAAATCTCAGGGTGCTCAGAATTAAAAGCTGGCTAAAAAGAACAGAGAAAGCAGTTCACATCACATGCATATTATGCACTAACACGTACCAGTACCAGATTATTTTTAATTATTAGTAGCTTTATTACATAATGAGAAGTAGTGCAGATGTCAGTCTTTAGCAGAAGTTTATCATACCTGACTTCATTTTTTCTCAGCTGTTCCCAGATAAGGGAGGCAAGTTCTTTCGTGACCTGTGGCAAATATGGGTCCATGGAACCAGATGTATCAATCAAAACACAGACATTTGCTTCTAAAATGGTACCAAACAACCTCCGGCTTCCTGGACCAGAACATTAACACTAATTAGGTGCCATTACATCGGCTCATTTTACTGAACATACAAATTTTATTGAGCATACCGTAAAATCTTTGGTCTTTAGGGGTTATTCTGGGCACATTTCTATGGAATAAATTCTAATCTGTGTGTAAACTAGGTAGTTCAAAAGTTAATGATAGGAAAGTCTTCTGACATTTCAAATCCAGCACTATCAAGCGTTAATCATTAGCCAACTGTAGCAACCTGCAGTGAAGTTTCCAGTTCCTACTTTACAATCCAACAAAAAATTGAACTGTTTCCCAAAAAGGATCTTCCTAAGCAACAGAGGGATCAAAATACTTTTCACCAGCAGCGGTGCTGAACTTCTAAATACAGCACAGTAAAGTTAACTTTGCTGTATATGTTATTGTATTACAGTCTGTTGAGAGAAAGCTGCTGACACCAGGAACCTTGTATTCTGTAATAGAACATACAAAAAGGAAAGACATCGCAGCCCTAATTATTTCACAGCCAGCTAGATGCTGAATTCTCTTATATTTTTATTGTCAGAAAAATACTTTTAAAAAAAATTTATTGAAATGAAATGTCTTTCATGTTTTAGGTCCAGATTTATGTTCAGTATTATTCTATTAGGAAGAGTAGACAGGAAGATTTTATGTATGTTTGAGCTGTGCTTTATGGAACAGAGAGACATCAATACCTGAGAGAAGCCACTGTATTCTTTTTATATAGCGCTGCGACACCTTCTCCAGCTGTTCAATGTACATTTCCAGTTCTTTAGATTGAAACTGCAGATGTTTCACAACCCCCTGGAAAAATCCAGTTTGTACAAGGCCATCTTACTTCAGGAGATCTGAACTCAGCTGCTATACATGCAGTGTCTGCATTACAAATCAGGGAGATCAGGTTTTCTGTCCTGACCCCTATGAAATTGGGTTGAGAAACGCTTTGTGACTCTGTTGCTACTAAACAAGTGGTTACCCCAAATTAGTGAAGTCTAGGTCTTATCTCGGCCAGTTGTGCTGGGCAACAAAATTATTTCTGACAGTTTTCTAGATCTAATAGAGCAATGATATCCTGGCTTTAACACTTTATGCTTCTCTTCAGTCATTACACAGAGCAAACCACCATTTTCCCAGTTTCACACATAGATAAATTTTAAAAGCTCCACTTTAAATTATTTTTCAAACTCTATGAGCAGAGGAGATGCTATACATCCTGAAGAGCCTGTGCAGTTTGCACTGCAGACATACTAAATATCTTTTGTGGAGAACAGATGAGCTTCTCCAGCTTTCTGACAGAAAGGTGATTCAGAAAGACCAGGGGATAGTGGAGGGAACATCACAGAAACACAGATCAACATGCCTTGTCTTAAACATATACAAAGGTATGTGACATCTGGAAGAGCTTACATTGATCTCTATGCTTGGGAAGATAGCACAGTATTTTGTTGATACTTTTTTGTGCAGAGACTCCACAGTTTTCTTTTGATGAGTACAGCCTGGGCCAAACAGCAGTCTGGGCAACTCCAGTTTTAGTTTTTTAATACTGTACTTGGTCAGCCACTTGTAGGACAAACAAAGGAGCGACTGGTTGTTAGTAAATATCAGAACAGTTTAAGCAATAGTGCTTGTACAAACTCACAATTATCATAGCCATATTAATTCACACAGATTAAAATAACAGTTTATTAGTAAGGAGCAAAATACCTCTTTACTTGAACAGATTTCCTCTTTTTTTGGCAATATAACAGAGGGAACAGACCTTCTTATGCACGTTATCTTTGGATAATTTCGATATACTGTACCTAGTTAAGAAAATTAGGTTTACGTCACAGCCCTTTTGAATTGCATATGACTGTTGATTAAAAAAAACCCCAAACCCAAACCACAATTAGCATTTCATATACAACTCCACATTTGAAAAAATGCTAAGTTTCTAAAAATACTTTAAAAAAAAACC
>VZTU01023520.1:0-10658 GCA_013400835.1 Zapornia atra
TTGGGGGGTGGGAGGGCAGTGGTGTCACACTCCCAAAGCCAGCAAGAAATTGGGGGGGGTCTCCATGTACTTGGGATGCTCAGGGCATCCCCACCCAAGGCTGCTGCCAACCTGGGGACTGGGCACTTCTTGGGCACCTTAGCTTCTCCGCTGTGGTTTTGCCTCAGTTTTGCTGGAATCGGAGACTTTCACTGCTAGGCAGGGAGGATCTGCCACAGTAATTAGAAGCCATAATCCGACCACCACCCACAACAAATTTCCTGTCCGAGCAGATATTAGTGGATAAAACCCTAATTTTTGACGTTGTCCCAGAATCAGCTTGATTTCAGCAGTTTACGTTCAGCCTGAGCTGTTGGGAGAGATGATGAAGCCTTAAATATGCATATGGCCTAGGCATTTGGAAAGTTTGGGGATAAAGAGCGTATAATTGCTCCTAATCAGTTTATGAAACATAAAAGCTCAAACCCAAGAGAAAGCCGATAGAATGCAGAAATGGAAATAGCGATTAAATCTCCCCGCGCTGGCGCCGTGGCCTGGATACCACGCTGCTGCCCCGGGGTGGGGGGCAGCCGTGGGGTGGTTCCCTGGGGGTTGGGGTGGAGAGGGGATGCACCCGCTCCTGGGACGAAGCTGAGGGATAGGGTGAGGGGGGGAGATGTCTGCTGCCCCCACCGGCTCCCCTTGGGGGCTGTGGTGAAGAGGGGCATCTCCACCGGTCCTTTGGACAATAAATCAGTTAAAGGATATCTTGATATATGCTCATCATCTAGGATTAGCTGGGATTAGACTAATCAGTAAATGTTTCTCTGCTCATTATTTTCCAGGGAAGATTTTCAGCTGATTCTCCGACGCTGAAAGATTATTAATCGCTTAAAGAGCAGAACATCAAACATCGCCCCTTGCTCTAATTTCCCTGGGGTTCCCCCCCTTCCCGTGGGCAGGGCGTCTGCACCAGCCAGCCCAGCAGCCCTGGGGTGTCCCAGCACCCGGCCTCTCCATAAGGGCTCCATCCAGGGCGGATGGAGGCTGCAGCACCCCAGCCCCTTGAGCAGACCCATGTCTCAGGGGTGGGTGCTACCCGCGGACGATGCTGGAGCACCTCCGTCCCCTGCGCTCCGCTCCCTGCTGCACTTTGCAGGACTGGGGGTGCAGCAAGGTGGGACAGTCCCCAAGGGATCCCCTCCTGCCCACAGCTGCTCCAGCGCCACATCAGGCACCCACTGTGCCCTGCAGCACCTTACGGGATGGCATCCTGAGGGCACATGGGATGGGACAGGTGCTTGGGGCTGGTCCCTTCAGACACTGGGGTCAAGCCTTACAAGTCCTTGGGGGATTACAGATACATGGGGTATTTTGGCAGACCCTCCTCAGCCAGTGATGACTTCCAAGCCAGCTTTTGGGGGCCCTATCTCTGCAGGGATGTGAACCTCGGGGAAACCCCAGAGGGATGAGCACTTGCCTTGCAACCACCTGCTGTAGCAATGAGGAGGGGGTAGCAAGGAGAAGGTATTGAAGGGCCTGGTTTAGAGGATTAGTAATGGGATAAGACAGCTTTCACCTCCCTGGTTTAGATATGAATCAGGTCAATAATAAAGGACCATCTGACAGTTTCAGGCAGCTCGGGGTGGAAGAGGCTCCCCGTGCACCAGGCTGGATAGAGAACTCCTCTCTGAAAGCCTGGCTCCTGCCACACACCCACCTGTGGGACCTGCACTGGCACTCACAGCCAGGTGCTCCTTGCCTGCATCAGCTGCAGTGCAGGAGTGTGGTTGGAGCCTGCTCCTCAGGGACGTGTGCCTTCAGGCACCTACTCTGCATGGCAAGCTCAGCTTGCTGGCTGGTGGCCATGGGAGACCCCTCACATGGATGTAAGGCAGCCCAGGAGTGGAGCACACGGTGGGGTGATCTGCCAGCCAACAGCAGCATGGGTAGTTTGGCAAGGGTGGGAGTCTGGGGGGAAGGTCCCTGCCTCAGTAAACATGGGCAGAAAAGGGCTTTTCCACCTCCTCTGTGTCCTGCTGGGAGCACAGGGAAGTGGTGGCTGTTGTGAAAATGTCGCCTCTGAAACGCAGGTGAAAAGGAACTGAGACACAGCCCATCGCTAGGGCGAAGGCAGCAAAGAGGGGGTGTCACAGTGAGGTGTGCCCATGTTTTGCAAGGCTAAATCCCTACCTCTGAGTTACAGGTGGGCTTCCTCCTTGTGATGTGGGGGATGGGACTTTTCCCAGGCTGCAGCCAGGGCTGAGTGGTGGGTCTGTGCGGGCTGCTGGCCGGTTGGGAGTAGGTATGTGTAATGGTCAAACAGGCTCCATTTTTGGGTGATGGATTTGGAGGGGCAGGCGACATGGCAGAGTTAAAGGAGTGGAGAAATCTGCTCCCAGCTCTGCCAGGCTGTGGAAAATGCTTCTTTTCTAGCTCACATTTCCAAGGGTGAAGCAGAGGTTTGCAGGGTGAGCGCAGCTACAGCTGGCCAGGCACAACCACCTGCTTGGTACTGTAGCATCGCCAGCCGAGCTTACTCCAAGTGCATCAGCAGCCCTCATTTGGCACTGGGGTGGGGGAGGAGGAGGTGGGTGTCCCTTTCCATGTCCCACTCTGCGTGGCCCCAGGGACATCCTTACTAATTCCTCTGCACAGATTTCTGTCTTAAGGCATTTGCCTTTGATTAAAACCAGAAGAGCAGTCACGGTTTAAGTGGAGTTTAAGAGGAAACCATGTGCTGGTGCACAGGGCTCTCACATCTGGAGTGTCGCAGATTTAATCAAACTGCTGGGAAGTGCCGCACGCAGACAGCTGTCACAGCAGCATGCAGCCCATCTCCTAATTAATTCCTAGCCAAACACAGGGCAAACAAATGACCATCAAGGTGCTGCACCTATGACTGCGACTGGAGGCGTGACTGGCAGCTGCCGAGCAAGTGAAGACCGCCCCACGCATCTCCAGGAGCTGTAAGTGATGCAGCCCATGGAGAGCCCTCTCCATGAGGTCCCAGAGGTGATTCATGGGGATACAAGGCTCAGGGAAAACCCCTCCTGTCCTACAGGGCATGTGAGCTGGGACACAGCCCTCCTGGGGGATGCTCTGCTTGGCAGTACCAGGACCTGGGACCTTGCACCTGCCGTAGGTCCTGGGCAAACTCCGGTGGCTTCTGCATCCTTCTACAAAATCTGGGCAGCAGCAAAGCAGGGCAGGTCCCAGGCCCTGTTCTTCCTTGGTGCTCATTCACAGCTCATTAAAGCTAATTGAAATGACTACAGGAGCTGGGTCCATGTGGGTGCTTGGAAGTCCTGGGCACACGGCACAGCTAGGCTGGGAATATCCAACTGTGAGGAGCCCCAAACTAGCCGATGGACTGTCCACTCCAATTAGCCCCACAAAGGAGCTATTATTCCTCTGCACTATGCTTGTCCGATTACTTTATCTTATTATTTTTTGATCATTCCTCCAAAATGTGCTAATTAAACAGAAATCATCAAGTCAATTAGAGAAACACTCATTAAAGCAGAAGAGAAAAGAAAATATCAGCAGAAGCAAAACGGCTGTGAGGCTCCCAAGCACACACAATGCCTGCCACATTCATTAAATCAGCATCTCCCAAAAGAGGGGGAGACATTGTCCCACTCTGGTAGGAGCCCTGGAAGTGAAACTTCCCAAGAGATAGAGTCAGATTTCTTCTTATTACATTTTTAATGAAAAAACAGCATTTCCCCAGCACCTCTCAGGTTTCTTTTACACTTGGGAGAGTGGAGAAGTTTTTGGTCCCATGAAGGTCTCGACCCAAGGACAATGAAACCTCCTGGAAGATTTTTACTGACTTTAGTGGTTGTTGAACTGAACCTATATTCTGGAAAGCTGTCAGCCAGTTTCTTCATTCAGATGTTTGGCCTTCAATCAGATAATGGCATGATGTGAAAATAAGTTACAATAAGTTCAAGCCCTGTAAAAACAGGCAGGGGGAAGGGAAGGGGAAAGGGAAGGCAAGGCAAAGGGGCAGAGGTAGATCTGGGAGCTAAATCTTGCTGGCAGCTTATCCAGGTGCCATGGGCATTGCTGCTGCTCTAGCTCTCATCCAGGGTGTAACATTAAATACCCTCATCTGTGGCAGACCTGGTTGCTCCTCCGTTGACTTGAAGGTTGATTTTTCCCTCCCTCATCTCTTTCCCACCTCACAGCCTTCTTTCCATCGCAGAGAGCCCTGCCCACCCCCTCAACCCACCCCTCTCCTTCTCTAGGAGCCTTCCCAGTGCTCCTTGTCACACCACCTGAACCTCTCTGCATTTTCTTCTTTCTGATCCCTCCCATGGCTTTCCCAGCTCCCAGCCCAGCAGCACGGTGAGCCTCTAAGGCAGCCCCTTCATACCCAGCACCTTGCCAAGCAGAAGCCTCCCAGAACAAATGTATCCCTTCCCTGCAGCAAGCTGGAAGCAAGAGGCTGGCCACACAGACACAGGGGAAGCTGGGAGACCATGCCACCTTTCTCCTATGCCCCTGCTAGGGCTAGAGAAAGGCGGATTTCACTTTATTCTGACCCCAAAGTGGTGGGAGAGTCCAGCTCAGCTCTGGGTGAAGGTGTTGCCTAGCCTTTGCCTTTCCAAACCAGTTCAGCCATGCCTAATTGTAGGCACTATGCTATGAGACCTGACAGAATTACTTCTCCTTTAATTAATCTCCACGTTTGCTATCTGAGTGCAGTGCCATATGGTATTGATTTTTCAGCTCGGTATGACAGCACTTGCCATGAAAGAAGCTAACCTAATTAAAGCAGGGGACACCATGCACACAGGCAGCTACTCTCACTCTTTCCCTTTAATACTGCTCTCTAGATCAGCTCTCCCAAATGCAAACAGGTGCTGAAACATGGCACCTCTGCTTGGAGGTGAATTCAAAGGGTTTGGCTGTGCAAAGAGGTCCAGGTCCCTTTCTGAGCACCAGCCCTGGAGTTGAGATGCAGCTCTGGGTTTGCAGTGACAGGGGCTTTCCGAGCTCTCCCTTGGCAGATGAGCAGAAGGGCCAGGAGATGTTGGGGCATGGCTTCCCAGCACGTCTCTGTTTCTTTTAGGAGGAGATAATTCATTAACGATTCTCATCAGCCTCCCCCATTAAGGGTTGGACTCCCAAGAGACATAAACTAAGATCTGAAAGATCCTGAAGAGACTCACATGTCACTGTCTCACAAACCCCACCTGGCATTGTATGGCAAACAACCCTTTGCCAAAGCAACCTCGTCCCAAACAGATCACCTAAAGGACCTAAAGAACTGATAGAAAAATAGCATCAAATATATCCCCATGCATGGATCCTCTTTCCCATGTGAGTAGAGGCACATGTACTGGGTCACCTCCCATTATTTGGTGCTACAAATGCAGAGGTAAGAACAGCTTTCAGCACACACAGACTTCCTCCTGCTTGCCTCTCCTGTTTTAGCTCTGTCCTGCCCTCACCAACATCACACCTGAGCCATCTTCTCTTCTCTTCTCTTCTCTTCTCTTCTCTTCTCTTCTCTTCTCTTCTCTTCTCTTCTCTTCTCTTCTCTTCTCTTCTCTTCTCTTCTCTTCTCTTCTCTTCTCTTCTCTTCTCTTCTCTTCTCTTCTCTTCTCTTCTCTTCTCTTCTCTTCTCTTCTCTTCTCTTCTCTTCTCTTCTCTTCTCTTCTCTTCTCTTCTCTTCTCTTCTCTTCTCTTCTCTTCTCTTCTCTTCTCTTCTCTTCTCTTCTCTTCTCTTCTCTTCTCTTCTCTTCTCTTCTCTTCTCTTCTCTTCTCTTCTCTTCTCTTCTCTTCTCTTCTCTTCTCTTCTCTTCTCTTCTCTTCTCTTCTCTTCTCTTCTCTTCTCTTCTCTTCTCTTCTCTTCTCTTCTCTTCTCTTCTCTTCTCTTCTCTTCTCTTCTCTTCTCTTCTCTTCTCTTCTCTTCTCTTCTCTTCTCTTCTCTTCTCTTCTCTTCTCTTCTCTTCTCTTCTCTTCTCTTCTCTTCTCTTCTCTTCTCTTCTCTTCTCTTCTCTTCTCTTCTCTTCTCTTCTCTTCTCTTCTCTTCTCTTCTCTTCTCTTCTCTTCTCTTNCCTCTCCTCTCCTCTCCTCTCCTCTCCTCTCTTCTCCTCCTTTGTTGGCAGCACCTAGTTGTAAAATCTGTGAAACTTTCTTGTGGGGATTAATTTTACCTGTAATAAAGGACAGATGTTAGCACAGAGGGTTTTCCAGGTTTCCTACCAGGTCCTGGGCTTTGATTTGACATAATTCCTCCAACATAGTCCAGGTGGATCTTGATGCCAAAAGTCCCTATTTTCCAAAAAAGACCAGACTGAATGTTGCCAACATTGAGCAGTTACTTAATCACCTCAAAGAAGGGCTTATATTGTTGGTATTGTCATGCTCTGGGAAAAAAAGGAGGAGTAAAAGGCTTAAGAGGAAGAAATAAACCTCTCCCTTGTGGGATCATTCTCTGCAGTCTTCCCTTTCAGCTTGAGGTGTTGCTGGATTTTGAAGGTGGAATAGATGGATTTTGCTCCCATTTGGAAATGGCAGCAAAGCCTCTTGTTTCCTTTTGCTCAGTACCTAGAAAAGTTCCAGTTTCACTGGGGGAGAGATGCCCGCTTATGGGTTTCCTCCAGCATCCCCCCCACATGCCTTCCCGTGCAGCTCCTGCAGTGCTCAGCCAGGCAAAGTGCCTCCCAGCCTACAGGGACCAGAAGGGGTGATGTGGTGCCAGAAACCCTGGGGAATAAATACCCTTCCCCCTGCTCATCGCCTGGCAAGGAACCTCCATGTCAGCCCCACTTTGGGATGCTCACTGCCCCGGCCCAGCAGAGCATATTTAAGTGCAGACACAGCCTCCCCATGAGGGGACTGATGACTGAGGGTGTGCTACCCCAACACCACCTTACTTTTGTTGGCCATGGCAGCACTGTAACTGTCTGGAGCACACATGAGTGGGTTACCTGTGTCTCCCCTCCTAGCTGGGAGCCCGCGGCCCTGTGGGCCGGAACCTTCTGGGCTCTCTTTTTAAGTGACACCCTGCCCCAGCCCTGCTCTGTTTCTTTAGCTCACAAGGGAAGATGTAACAAAGAGCTCAGCGGCCCTGTGCAGCGGCTGAGTGTTCATTTGTTTGGCAAAAGAGATGCTCAGGGCACCCCTGAGAGCACCGGCCTGAGCTGCGGCTGGCGTGAGCTGCGCAGTAGGCCGCAGGGCCGCCATCCCCAAGGACAACCTGAGAAAAGGGGCAATTAGCCAGCCCCTCACCAGCACAGCAGGAGCGGTTCAAGGGGAAAGAAAAGCCAAGCCCTGGTGGTAATGACATTTTTCCACATGGGTAGATGCATTGATCTGTGACAAACAATACTGGGCTGTGCCTCTCTGCCTGGGGTGCAGAGGAGGAGGGATGGGAGAGCTTCCCTGTGCAAGATGTCAGAGGCAGAAGTTTTCTAGCTTCCCTGCATGAAGCTGGACATAAGGGGAGGACAGGGTCCCAAGGAAGTGCTTCCAGCCCCCACTGAAACCACAGCCCAGGTCTTCCGCCACCACCCAGGTTTCCTGATGGGTGCCACAAGCTCCTCCTTAAAGGCAAGTGCAATGCTGGCAAGCCTCTTGCATGATCCCATCCTGTGTCCGCAGAGAGCCCTGCAGAGCAGAAAAACACTGTACAAGCTTGGTAACAGAGCTGCCCTGGGGTAAAACACCTATTCACTGAGGCTAAACCAGTGACAGTGAAAATGGCTCCTGTCCCTGACACCCTAACTCATTGCTGTAGCCAAAACCGGCTGGGTGACCACATCTAAATACCTCCATTCAGACAAGAGTGTTGGGATGTCCCAGGAGTGTCATACATCTGGGCATCATGCATGTCTGAGAAGAAATATATAGGAGTGCATTATTAGTGTTGAGTGGACAAAGTGGTTTCAGAGAGCACAAGGCAAGGCATGCACCCTGCCTGAAGAGCTTAACTTCTAAGCCTTAATCAGAAGAATTAGGGCTTTACTTTGGCTCTAATTTAATCAGAATGAATAGTGGAGATGGTCGTGCCATTTCATGGGCAGGGTGCTATCTGTTTGGGGAATCCCCTCCTGTCCTGCATTGACCAGGCAGCACCCCTGGGCAGCCAGGGTCTGAGCACCAGTGACAGGCACTGTCCTGACGGCCACAGCTCAGCTCTGAGCACCACTGGCAGGACATCTCTCTCGGGTCTGGGGGAGCTGCCTGGGCTGGCTTTGCCCTCCCACTGGAGGCTTAGCTCTAGGTGGGCCCCCGTAGGGCTGTCTGAGGTCTCAGCTACCTAGAAACCTGTGCATGCATCTGATGCTGCTCCAGCAGGTCTCCTGCATCTCTGCTCACTCAGCATTCTCCTTTGGGCTGGAGCCATCAGGAAACGGCCCCTGATGGTTGCTTTATTGCCAGCTGGACTGTAGCCTGAGACCTGGTTTAGCCCAGCTTCCAGCACCCGTGCAGGCGCGTGGCTGTGCCCTGTGGGCGTAGCAGGATTGCAGGTCTCCCAGCAGCAATAATGAGCATAAGGGAAAGAGATTTGTTCCCTTGGTGGCAGGTCTCTCCCAACCCATGACACAGGATTGCAGATGCCATGGCAGGCCAGGACCTGTGCATGGGGAAAGGACCTGGGGCCAAACCTAGAGCAGGTATCACTTTCCCGCCCCCGCCCCTGACTCAGCACCTGTCTCACCCATCATGTCACCGTGGGATCACTTCTCCTTCCTTTTTAACTGTGAGGTGGCATTTCAGGGTGTGACGTTTCACCTCACAAGCTCCAGTTCAAGGCAAAGAGCCCCAAACTGTGACTGGGTAAGTAAACCACCTCGCCCTTCTGAAGTGAGACGCGATGGTTGGAGAGCTTTGTCACTCACCTCTTTCCACCTTCTTTTTTTGACACTCTCTTCTGTTCACTCTTGCACAGGAGGAAGCAGACCCCACCTCGAACCCCAGCTGCTGTGGGCATGGTGCAACCCCATCACTCCCCTCCTTGGCCAGAGCAAATTCCCAACCATGGCAGCAGGCACACGTGCTGGATGTTACCCTCATCCCAGCACCTCTCACTTCTCCTTGCTGGCTTTTCAGCCCGCAGGGAGTGGCTTGGATCTTCCTGGGCAAAATCTAATCAGGACTGTGTAAAAAAAAAAACAACCCCAAAAATGAAAGAAAACACAGGGGGAAAGAAAAGCCCCGATCATATTTTTAAATAATACCAAAAAGCTGTAAGTATTTGGTCGGCCTGCTTGCTCTTACTGCCTGGGATCAGCCCGATTATTCAGGGATTCATTTTTATTTCTGAGTTTTATTTTTTCTCATTTAACAGCTGCACATTAATAAAAACTCCATTTATTGGAGGATTTGGCTGGGATTGCTATAATAAAATAGAAGGATTTGTGCTGGGCACTAAAAGAACTCTCTGCAAAAAGTAGTGTTTTTCCAGTGATTAGGAGCGCCGGAACATATTGTTTTGCTGTGCAGCCCCGTCACTGCCGAGGATGGTGACAGATGTCTTGTGTTAATGTTGAATGATTAAATGCCATTTCTGAAGCCACTCCCTAGCTGTGTAGCACGGTGCTGCTTCACCCACACAATCTGCCTTCAATCTGTTCCCTTCGCCGAGAGCATCCCGCCTCGCTGACTGTCAAGAAGCCATCATCACCACCCGGGCTGCACGCCGCACCTCGGGGCCAACCTACATCCAGACACTGACTGGGCATCAAGCCTTTCAGTCACCCTCTAAGGATCAGGCTGACCATTGTGGAGACTCAGAGACGGGGGACATGGATAGTGGAAGCCAAGAGACAAGCACAGCTTTCGGGCTCCTCATCCTGTCATTGTGTGCACACTTGTGAGGGCAGGTTTGATGGGAGATGGGAGGCCAGCACAAGAGATCACTGTTTCCAGCTCCATCCACTGCTCTACTAAAAGAGGTGGCATGTCCTTGCACGCTTGCCTCTCTTCTGCCCATAGGCCACTGCTTGTGTCAGTGGGGTCTTCCTTCATCTTATTTTTAACCACTGTCTTTGAGCAGGGCAAAGAACATCCCAAACACAGGTGTCTACACAACCATGTCCAGCTGCATCAGGTTCTCCGCAAGTCCTCTAGCACTGGCTTGCTTGCTTCCCAGTGTCCCAAACCTGTCTCCTTTCACTCCCTGGGTCTACTAAACCACCACAGCCCACAGACCACATCCTGCTCTTCCCAAAATCAGGTAGGTAACTCAGCCGTGGGAAGAAAGAGCCTCTGCCCAGGGAGAGGAGAAGACCAGCAGGCCAGCAGTGAGGTGGGAGTGGTGCCTCACTGCTGTCCACCTGAAATTTAACAAACAGTGATGTTCCTCTTCTAAAAGCCTAATCTAGCCTTGGCAAACACACACACACACACAGAGATACCCAGAGAGAGGCACGCCTGCACACACAGATCCTTGATCAGCACATCTGTATCCTCTGGAAGTATGTTGTCTTCACAAAACCATTATCTGTTTGGCATCTGTTGCAATGACCTACTCCAGCGACAAGTCACCCACACACCACTTCTGACCCGCACGCTCACTTGTGACATCCGAGTCCCAGCGCAGCAGAGAGGACAGCTAAGGTTGTTTCCCCAAATAGAGCTGATGTGGTGGTGGGGGGGGGGGAAGGGAGGAGCTGGATGGGGAAAATCTGTCCGTTCACATGCATTCACACATGTCA